>JAULJZ010213266.1:0-18464 GCA_032270985.1 Heliamphora pulchella | reverse complement strand
CGAAAACAATATCATTACATTCATCCGAGTTATCCAAAGTACAGAAACAAGATTAACTACATTAAATCCCTGTCAAATGCTTTCCAAACTTCCACCATCCTCTAGCTAACATTCACGATCTTCAAACCTGAAAGAAGGTAGATGCAACATACATGAGCCGAAACCCGTAGGATAAAAACTAACTCAAATGCTAAGCATGACTTGTGAGGTGTGATGGGTGCAACCGAAGTAAAAAATACGAGTTTTACTAATTCGTTATTCATTCACACGCACACACTCACACCCACGCACACAAGTTTATCCCATTTGTTCATTCGTCTTCTATTGTATCAACTCTTTATTTCATTATTTACAATCATTAAGCCTTTTTCAAAGGATTCATTTCTTTCACATTTATCCATATTACTACCTCATTACCCGGTTTCTCACAAACCGTATCTCATTCTTATTACCCGGTTTCTCACAAAACCGTATCACATCCAATGAACCGGCGTCGGATGCAGCTTATAGAAATATCGTTCCATTCGCCCCCAACAAGCTACGAGAAGCCGTTGTGGAATGGGTCACTCTATAACTCATCACGACACAACCACCACATTTTGGGAGCTAACCCGTGGGCATGTGGTTCCCATCTTGTGCAAATTTTTGGTCTTTCACCGTGGAGCTGTGCAAGTCTAACTTAATTCACATCATTCCATACTGGGTTCATTACTCGTTAATTACTATCATTTTCACAATCCGCGAGTCCAATCCCACAACCGGTTCCTCTCCTAATCATTTTTCATATATTGTCATTTCAATTCCAATTTCAAGTTTTTCATTTTATTTCCAAATCACATTCTGTTTTAGTATTTAAGTTCTCTTTTCAAGTCACATGCATCATAAACTTCAATACACAATTTCTCATAATTCACATTCCCTTCATCAATTTCATAAAGTACCAACAACACAAGATTACTTCAGTCGAGATCATGTCGTTTGAAGAAAATGGAATACACCCATCATATGCATAGATACAAGTTTGAAACCCATGTTTCCCTTCAAAAAAAACTTGGAGTTTTAAATGATGACTATGCCATATCACAACTCTCAAATACCCATTCTTGCTCTTTCAAAACCATCATTGTATATAGAAAACCCATCTTCATCGTAAAATCCAACCAACCGATCCAACACATGCATCCTAACCCAAATATATTTATATAGAACATGAACCACCCATGAAAACCCGTTTTACAATTCAAAACCCTCCAAAGCTTATCTTAATCGACACGATTCAAAACGAAAACAAACGAGTTCAAAACCTTTCAAATATGCCCAACCGAGTGTTTAATTAATGTAAAAGAGTAGTCCAGAAGATTAGGGTCACGGTCCTCAAGAGTCGAGCCTTTAAAACGAAACACCAAAAATTTTGAAAACACCCCAGACCGATCGATCGGTGAAAAGATCGCTCGATCGGTCTCTTGCCTGCACAAGAGAACTGAGTATCAAAAGACCGCTCGATAGACCGATCGATCAGTCTATCGATCCGTCTTGCTCCAGGTTCTTTTTCAAGCTAAAAACTTAATTTTCGACACTTAGAAGATTTTTCGTACCTTTCAACACATTTTGGGAAAAATAACTTTATAAAAAAAAAGCAAGAGTCGTTCCAAAATCTCCCTCGAGGCACAAGAGTTTATATGAAGCATAAACCAACCGAAAACCTTTTTGTAAGACGCTGAACCAACCTACAAAAATCGTAATAATAAATTACGGAAAACAACAATCAACCCATGGTCTCTCTCGTAAACATATATCATGCATACATTAGCTCTACGGCCATAAGAATTACATTACACATAACGTCATCCACCTAACCGTGGAGACCACAAACAATAAAATGAAACTCAACCCCAAGGGTTAGCTCCAAATCTCTAAAATATTAAGTTAACCAATTCAAGTGTTTATAGAAAATCTTCATTTCTCAACTATAAAGTTAGGGTTTCATTAAATTTGTAAGAAATCAACACAAATCAACGCTATTCACCGAAATTAGTCTAGATCCTACCTCATAGACGTCCCACCATCAAGAATCAAACCTTTAGCTAGCTCCAATCCACCGAAGCCCAAAACGTGCGACTACGGAGGAGCTTCTAACAAACACCCACGCTCTCCAACGGTAGCTCGCTCAAAGAAACGGCAAGATCTCGACTCCCAACGGACATGGAAAGCCCCAAGGAGTTCCAAAATTGAAACCCTAGATCACCCCTCAGCTTTAGAGAGAGAGAAGAGAAGAGAGAATGAGAAAACCAATCCAAAATCCGTAACTTATAGCTTCTGTCCGACACAGACCGCTCGATCGGTCTTGGGACCGCTCGAGCGGTCTCTGCGACTGCACTGTTGGCCCGACTTTAAACGAACACATCTCCTTTATCCGAACTCCAAATAGGGTCGTTCTTGTATTCAAACTAAAGCCCCGGAAGTCTACTTTCCAATGGTTCAAATCTCATACCAGGATTCATCTTGTACAAAACGTTATGACCAAATTAGTAAAGGTATGTTACTTTCCTTCACACACTTTTCACATATTTTTGTGCGAACATTCCTTCGAATCTCATATTCTTCTTCGAACATATCTTTCGTGCGTATCCAAGCTCAAAACACTCACCTAAAACATCATCAAGATCAAGTTTTAATTCCTACTCCCATTAACACTTAATCATTTTAAAATAAAACGGGTTGGGGTCTCACAAAGAGCTTGTCAAGTAAAAACAAAAAACGAGCTGAATTGTGAGTCTTGGTAAAGAAATAGGCAAACTGCAATGATGAGGAGACGAAATGGAGATCAATAGTATCAAGCTGAAGATGCTGATGAATAAAGTGTCAATTAATCTCTATATGTTTTGTACGTTCATGGAAGATTGAGTTATAAGCAATTTTTGTTACCACAGCAGAGAGAAGTAGGAGAAGAAGAGAAACACCCAAATCAAAGAGGAGCTAACGGAGCCAAACAATCTTAGCGATAGCATGAGCCATTGCACGATATTAAGCTTTAACTGTAAAATTCGGTACCCAAATTGTGACAGAAAAATAAAAACAATTAACCGATATTCTTAAAATATAATTCCTGAAAAAAGCCATATAAATAAAAATTAAATCAAGGATTTATCACGAAATTCGTTAAAATTCGATAAACATCAAAAATTAAAAACTTAAAGTAGAAAAATTTTATTAAAATTCCAACAACACGATAATTCACGAATTAACATTAAAAGCTTATATTACATTTTCATAAATTTTAGGAAAACAAAATTCTCTATTAAAAATTTAAACGAAGCAGAAGAAAAGAGAGAAGGAAAACCAAAATTAAGCATAATAATCCTTAATTTAACACGTGTCCATCACGTGTCAAAGGAACTAATGAATAAGCTAGCGCTTAAGTTGGCCACCGATTTACCGACTTGGGATTTGCCGCTTGGGAGATTAGTTGCCGCTTAGGAAACTGCTTATTATAAATACTCCAATTAGGCCAATCTCCTTTGTGAAGTTAGTCTGAGAATATACAGATTATATACTTATATTATATACACAGAAGAAAAGAGAGAAGGAAAACCGAACCTTTGACCCGTTCACCGCCATAGTCGACGCCAGCCACCACGCCACCGCCGGTCAACCACCGCCGACCAGGCCGCCGCCGCACGCCACCGCCGACCACCGGAGCGCCGTCGGTCACCACCTCTCTTCTCCCCTCTTTCACGGTATTTCTCTCTCGTCTCCAGTTTCTCTTTCTCCTCTTGGCATGGTGGTGCCACCTCCACTAGCCACCACAACCACCACCAGCGCCGCCACCCACCAACCCCAGACCCATCATGCACCTTCCTGAGACCACGCGAACCACCACCACCGTGATCACAGACTCGCCACCCAATTAATATATTATTCTTGTTATCTATATGTACATGGCCACCACTGTGCACGCCACCACTTCTCTATCGCCAGCGTTCACTATCCTTTCGATGGTATAACGCTGCTAGTGAATGACTCTGATCGTCAAAAAACTACTCTGATAGACCTGAACTAGAAAAGTTTCGTTTTAAGAATTTTTATTAAAAAATCAGTTTTCTGGGCCATCTTCGAACGATTATAGTCGCCACCTCATATCTTCGTTTTGACCGCCGTGAGTTTGAATAGCTTCACCTCATGGCCACCTACACGTAGCCGCGAACATCCGTTAAAACTGACGTCCGAATTGTCTGGACGAGGGTCTCAAAGTTGGACAAATAATTTAGACCCAAGCCGGACAACGCTCCGTGCGTTGTTACCTCACTGTGTAAACGCATGCATGGAGACTGTTTTTTTTTCTATTCTATTGTGTCTTGATAATGTATTAGATCGTTATAATAATAATAATATTAGTTTTACTAATTAGTTTTAATAATAATGTTAGTTTAATAATAAAAATAAAAGAACATAATTAAATTCAAATTATGGAAAAGTTAATATTTTATATGAAACATGTATATTTTTATATAAAAAAGAGTTGTGATAAACAAATAATTTTATTTTTATCAAAACATTATAATTTTTAAGATAAGATAATAATTTGATAATTAAATTTTAATGAAGAATATAAAATAAAAAGATTTTTCGTAAATAAATTATAAAGTTTAAACATTTTAGAAAAGGGTTTCAAATAAAAATAAGATAAGAATTTATATTTTTGAAAGTAATAAGAATATTCTAGTTAATTTTAATATAAAATAAATGGTTAACTATAATATTTTAAGTGAAAAGTAAAAAGTTTTATAGTTTTTATAAATAAATAAGATCATAAAATTTATAGAATTTAAAAGAAATTCTAAGAAAATAAAAGTATATTTTTATAAGTCTACTTTATAAAACTAAGTTGTTATAAATAAAATAAATAAATAAGATTGTAATAAGTTTTAAATAAAAAAATCAATAAGATAATAATTAAGGCTTGTTTTTCTTTTGTATAGATCAAGTAGTGCGCGGACCAGATATTTAACAATTTGTATAATTAAGGTGAGTCATCTGATAGCTGACTTAATTATTGTTTCCTATTGACATTCAGTGTGAAATATTGAACATGAAATGATAATGTGATTATAAAATAATCATGATACTGAAAATGAAATTGTGATGATCTAAAGAATGAGAATAATTGTTTAAACGGCGTCCCGGCCGTTAGTGGACGATAAAGATACTAGCGAGGTGAATGAAATAAGGGAGGAGCCATAGCCAGATGGTTAAGGAATGATCATATCCGCTGTATATTATTTTATTGTAGGGTCACTCCCTACTAATTGCTGGTTGAACCGTTAAACAAATATCATTCTGAATTAGAGAAACTGTTAGTAATTCAAATATCAATGATTTCACACTAGCTTTGCTAACGTACGTTGCATCTTAACATTTCAGGTCATGCATGTCAAAGTTGATGTTGTTGGACATCACTATGTTTTGCTAGCACATGTTTTGTACATATGTTATGATGTACCTTGAAAAACTTTTGTAAAACAAACTCTGTATGTACATATATAGTAGCTCTGGTAGTTGTTTTTGTGAATGTAAGAAGTAACTTTGCAAATGTATGTCTTTTAATAGAAATGAATGGATAACTCTTTTAGTTTATGATCAATGAAAGTTATGATTGAGCAAGGCGTCCGTCCCAGTGGTTAAGGGACTCTTTGGCCTGCTCACCAACCCAGGTTCAAATCTCGGCTCTCCCATCCCCTGATCAAAAAAAAAAAAATGAAAGTTATGCTTAAGATTTGAATGAAAAAAAAAAAGAAGAGAAAGAGGCCTCGGGTGAGTTTTGATTCACTGGCCGATCACAGACGCCATTCTAGAAATGGGTCGTGACATTAGCAGTAGAAAGAGTAATGGCAGATTGTTCTTACTGGTTCTTGCTCTTCTAGAACATGAGGGAGTCACCAAGGAATACACATCAACCAGTAGTAAACTTGCGATCAGACACATTGTCAGCCCAATTAGCATTAACATAAGCCGGAAGAGTCAAAGATGAATAAGAAGACAAGATAGTACCATGAACATAACCAGGTGCGAAGCAAAGCTGCCCAATGAGTGGAGCGAGGAGCGGGGAGCGGGGAGCGGAGACAAATTGCCTCACCACATGAACGGCATATGCAATATCATGATGAGTCACGGTAAGATAGACTAAACATCTAACCATCTCTAGATAGAAAGTGGAATCCTCAAGAAGAACACCATCAGAAGGAGAAAACTTGGCATGCTCCTCAAGAAGAACACCATCAGAAGGAGAAAACTTGGCATGCAACTCAATGAGAGTATCCACAACCTTATCATCAGTGAGTCGAGCACAGTGAATCACCTTGTTTGCATATTTGGATTGAGATAAGAGATAGTCCTTAAGGGAAGAAGCAACCTCTATGCCAAGAAATTATTGCAGAGGATCCAAATCTTTCATCTCAAATGGATGAAATAAATGTTGTTTCACGTTAGGGATAACAACAGAATTAGAACCAGTGATAATCATGTCGTTTCACATTTAATAACAAAATAACCATCCCAGCTGGAGTGTGGGAGAGAAAATGGGCAGAATTATAAGGATTAGGACTGAAACCAATTTGGGTAATAGTGGACTGAAAGTGGTCATACTCGGCACGAGCGGGCTGCTTCAAACCATAAGGGCACGACGAAGAAAACATACAGAACTAGTGGGATGCGGAAGGCTTGGAAGAGGATGCATCGTCAGCCCAATTAGCATCAGCCCGAAGAGTCAAAGATGAAGAAGAAGACAAGATTAAGCTCTGACAGATAGTACTATGAACATAACAAAAAATGCAAAGCAAAGCTGCCAAATGAGTGGAGCGAGGAGCGGAAATAAATTGCATCACCACATGAACGGCATGCAGTATCCGGATTAGTCACGGCAAGATAGACTAAACACCCAACTAGCTCTAGATAAAAAGTGCAATCCTCAAAAATAACACCATCAGAAGGAGAAAACTTGGCATGCAACTCAATGAGGGTATCCGCAACCTTATCATCAGTGAGTTGAGCACAGTGGATCACCTCCTTTGCATATTTGGATTGAGATGAGAGATAGCCCTTAAGGGATGAGGCAACCTCTATGCCAAGAAATTATTGCAGAGGACCCAAATCTTTCATCTCAAATGGACGAAACAAATGTTATTTCACGTTAGGGATAACAGCAGAATTAGAACCAGTGATAATCATGTCATTTCACATTTAATAACAAAATAATCATCCCAGCTAGAGTGTGGGGGAGAAAAAGGGCAGAATCATGAGGATTAGGAGCGAAACCAATTTGGGTAATAGTGAACTGAAAGTGGTCATACTAGGCACGAGAGGGTTGCTTCAAACCATAAGGGCACGACGAAGAAAACATACAGAACTAGTAGGTTGCGGAAGGCTTGGAAAAGGATGCATCGTCAGCCTAATTAGCGTCAGCCTGAAGAGTCAAAGATGAAGAAGAAGACAAGAATAAGCTTTGACAGATAATACCATGAACATAACAAAAAATGCGAAGCAAAGCTGCCCAATGAGTGGATCGAGGAGCGGAGGTACATTGCATCACCACATGAACGATATGCAGTATCAGGATCAGTCACAGTAAGATAGACTAAACACTAACTAGCTCTCGATAGAAAGTGAAATCCTCAAGAAGAACACCAGCAGAAGGAGAAAACTTGGCATGCAAACTCAATGAGAGTATCCACAATCTTATCATCAGTGAGCCAAGCACGGTGGATCACCTCGTTTGCATATTTAGATTGAGATAAAAGATAACCCTCAATGGAAGAAGCAACCTTTATGCCAAGAAATTATTGGAGGGGACTAAAATCTTTCATCTCAAATGGACGAAACAAATGTTGTTTCACGTTAGAGATAGCAGCAGAATCAGGACAAGTGATAATCATATCATTCCATATGTAATAACAAAATAACCATCTCAACTGGAGTGTGTAGGAGAAAAAGGGTAGAATCATAAGAACTAGAAGTGAAATCAATCTGGGTAACAGTGGACTGAAAGCGGTCATACCAAGCACGAGGGGATTGCTTCCAACCATAAGGGCACGACAGAGAGAATATACAGAACTAGTAGGATGCAGAAGGCTTGTAAGAGGACGCATGTAAACTTCCTCATTAAGATGCCCATAAAAGAAAGCATTCTTGACATTATGCTGAAAGAAAGGCCACTGACGAATTGCAGCAATAGAAATCATAGTACGATCTGTAGTCATTTTGGCCACAAGTGCAAACGTTTTCTCGTAATTAATCCCACTCCTAAGAAAGATCCTTGGCAACAATCTGGCTTTATAGTGCTCCAGAGAACCATTAGAATAAATTTTAACTTTGTATACCCATTTATATCCAATAAGGTTTTATCGGCTGGCAATGGAAACAAATCACAAGTACAAGCCTTCTGAAGAGCAATTAATTCTTCTTGCATGGCATCGATCCAGTAGAGATTAGTACAAGCCTTCTGAAGAGGACTGAGACTCAAAAGAAGTATGAATAGCAGATTAGAAACCACGATAAGAAGACGAAAAATAGGTGCTACGAAAACCAAGTTTTATCAACGGAGTACGAGCACGCAAAGAATAGCGTTGTTTAGGGGGATCAAGAACCATAGAAACAAAGGGAGCTTGGTTGGAGCCGGTGGATACATGCTGAGGAGTAGGAGGTTGCCTGCGAGAATAAACTAACAAGGGAGATGTAGCTAGAGGATGAGATTAGAAGGAAGTTCAGAAACATCGAGAGTTTGAGTAAACTCTTCGGAAGACATCATGCGGAAAATAATTAATATGAATAAAATCCTCTTTGGGGACTTGAGAAACTTGGAAGGGAGAGTAAAGTATGAAAGTCGCTTTAGAAATATGCTTAAGAAATACGACATGACGAGAGATATAAAGGCATTTAGATGTAGGATCACAAAATCGATACTCTTTTTATTGAATTGAATACCATAGCCCAAGAAGAGACAGAGAGTGGAGCGAGCGCTAAGTTTAGTGCACTCCCATTTGGGAAGGAGGACAAAATAAACACAGCCAAAGACACGTTATAACGAATAATTAGGAGTATGACCAAACAACTTTTCATGTAGAGAGATGCTAGAAAGAAGAAGTGTGGGCATGTGATAAAAAAAATACGCTGCATTAAGTATTGCTTCAGCCCAGAAACTAGCAAGGATAGAGGAAGAGAGAAGAAGGGAGTGAGTTATGTCAAGGATGTGTCGAAATTTTCTTTTAACTCTACCATTTTGTGCGAGAGTATTAGAATAGGAAGATTGATTAATAGTGCCAAATGCAGCTAAGAAGTCTATGAATTCGGTTAGAAAATACTCCCCATTCAAATTAGAATGAAGGGTATTTATCGTGGTAGAAAATTGAGTATGAACCATAGAATAAAATGTGCAACAAATATGAAAAAAAGTCAGATTCGTGGGACATGAGATACACCCAAGAGAAACGACTATAATTATCAATAAAGGAAACATAGTACAATGATCCTTCTGCAGTCTAAATTCTCATGAGATAACATTATCCCATTATGAACATGTAAATTCAATATATTTCAAAATTTTGTCCTAAAAATTTACTTTTCACTGCCTTCCTTGGTTTTTCTCAGCCGTCAAAAACAATTAAATATATTTTTATTTTCAAATGAAATTCTTGGGTCGTCACAAAACTTTCGTAATGATTTATTTTTATATATGTAATGACGTTATGATTATAGTTTCTGTTAGGATCACACAAACTGATCAAATGGGCACCAGTCCCTTTTTAACTTGACCTCCAATACTCCAAAGTCAGTTTAGAATTTTTATTATTGATAAGTACCAGTTTCATTAGATGAAACCAAATAGATTCCATTAATGCTATACATATAGAACTATCAATCCAGAATGATGTGATGGCTCAATCTTGTCAAACAAACAGGCCTGGTTGTCAAGAGCCCTTGTAGGAGGTCAAGAGTTCGACTCTCCCTCGCTGCATGGAGGCTTTATCCAATGACAGAACCTGAATTTTTCTTGAGTGGGGTTAATGAATAACTTGTTAACAAATAACCTTTTAATTTGTAGAATCCACAAAAATAACTTTGTGATAAGTAAAAATAACTTCCCTTGCAATATGCGCATGTTGTCCTATAAATTAGAAAATTATTTCAACTAAAATGTAAACATTGATTTTTTTTCTTCTTTTATTACATATGGTGGTTATTGTTTAAATTGACCCCATAATGCAATCTTTAATATTAATTCTCAAAGGATTTTAGTGGGTTCAAAATGCATAATTGCCTATATTTTAAAAAAAAAATCGAATATATCTACTATATTCTTAAAATCTCAGTGTGTCCAATTCAAATCCAAAGGCCATGTTTATTCTGAAGGTAAGGATTATGGGATATTTAGTATCCCCTCACTAATAGTCCTAGGATAACAATCCCAATGCATTGTTAATCATCTCTTTTGTCCATTCCAATGCTTGGTTATTTAATAAAGTTATCCCCCATTTATGAGATTTGGAAGTCCCCCGGATAGGTTTTTTGGTCCCATTTATTGCAACCAATCATGGGATAAAATTGTGTTCCGGATTGTCAATCCAATCTCAAGTTTGTTTCCCTCAAAACAAACATGGTCAAAGGATGCCATGTAGCTTTGGCCATGACTCTTTTCTCCCTTTAGAGGTGTATTTGCGGGTGATTGTTGTTCGGCTCAAGTGTATACCTGCAGCAGGTAGTGTTGGATTTTCTTATACCGTTGAATGTGCAATTTGATGTAATTTTCATAATATTGGTTTCACGTGCTGATTGTCAAGAAAAATGCTGTTAATGATTTCAAAATAAACGACCCATCTCATAATTTAAATGCCACTGCATCATCATTTAAGACATGGTTCCTTATAAAATTATAAAATTTTAAAATAAAGTATGTGCACTATTTAAAACTACTTTGATGCCATCTGACAGATCATGTTCAGAATCTATATATATATATATATATATTATCAGTACTTCTCGTATTACCTGTGCTATAGACAATAAAGTTTCTATTGCGTTGTAATAATGGGAAATGATGAATACTCTTACAACCAGTGCTTAATCTATCGGCTTCATGACAGTTCTTGGACAAGTGAAGGACTTCTTAGGACTCATATCAGAAGCGAATAAAAGGCTGCAGAATGATGCAAAGGCATGCATAATGACATCATTAACTTCTTACCCAAGTTTTCTTCACTGAAATTTCATCAATTGCCCCTTCCGTAGTAAAACGAACATACACTTAATGAAATGCAGGACAATGGTAAGGACTATGATATTGAAGTGCTTACCGGCAAGGAGTCTGAATACATTGAAATGGTAAATGAAGCTATCTTCATTCACGTATTTTTCTATTTGTAGCTTCATCGTTCAAGTATTTTTTTTCCCTTTTTGAATCAAGTGGCACCCATATTTTTTTGAATAAAGCTATAGATACCTCATTTTTTACACCGTACTCCACAAGTTGTGAGATTCACACCAAGTGTTATTGCGTGGCCCACAACTTATGAGACTATGGAGTAAAAATAAAATAAAAAATGAGGTGTCCCTAGCATCATTGATACTATTCCTCGTTAATGTTTGAATCTGTCTAATTTAGGATTTGATGTTGGGCGTTGCCGATCTTCACACCCCTGAGGCTGTTGCTGCTGCGGAATCTGCAATAGCCGGTCATCTACCAGTAATTTCTTTGCCAGCTGGCAGTAGCGAAACAGAATCAGAGGATAGCAGTGATGACAGTAGTGATAAATCTGATGATGAGAGCGACAGTGATGATGATGATGATGATGATGGTGACCATTCAATGTGCTCTCCAACCGAACTTAAAAGATCTAAGCCTCCTGACGATGGTTCTTCGATCGAGCAATCTAAAAGCTGTAAGTCAAAAAAGAAACCCAAAATTGTTGAGCTCTCATAGAACTGCTCTGCCGCAAGCAGATAGATTTTAAGGATCATATTTATAAGCTGTCAAGGTACTGTTAGTGAATGAGAGTAGAAGGGCTTCATCATTTATGAATGTCCCTAAGGTCGCCGCGAATGCTGATATCTATTAGGTTTTATGTGAAGAAAATGGCAACATGGAGTGTGTTTTGTTTTGATTCAGTAGAAACACAAAAGCTCATTTTGCATTCAGTTTTTTCAGAAGGTAGTAGTTTTTAGGATCATCTTTACTTTGTGTTTTTTCTTTTTTTGTTTCTTTTGGAGGTTCAATTCTAAAAGAGTTCTGAACTTAATGTTTTATCCACATCAGCTAATTTTGTTCATTTTTTGACGGCGAATAACAACATCAGGGTGTTTAACTGTTTAAAATGGATTTGCTTAGGTATTTAATGGATAAAATTAAGACTTTATCTTCTTCTTCTTCCTTTTTTTTTTGTAATTAGCTCTTTTTCGTGACAAATAATTTTGGGCATGCACAAGCACTTGAAAAATATAGTATCGAATAAATTTTAAGTGTTTTGCATCTTGTGAGAATCAAACATGAGACTGTTTAGAATTACCCTAATAACGAAGAGTTCTCATGCTTAGTCTCTTGACCATTGTGCCACCCTCGCGGATTTAGTAGACTTTACTTCGGTAAGTCGAATCAAGTTGAATCGAGTGTTTGAACATTGATTTGAATATTAGAAAATGATCCTTTATGAATTATATGTCATTTAATTTTATGAAAGATGTCATTGATAAATTCACTTAATGATTTTCGCGATGTTTATAGTGCAAATTGAAGTAAAATTCCAAAAGGAAATAAAAGGGTTGATACATGACTGATTGAATAGTCTCCAAGATTTTACCCATACCAGAAGTAATGTGGGATTGTATTTTATACATCTTTTTACAATGGAGGATCTGAAATTATATTCTGAAATATTTTATAATTTCGGATAAAATTGAAGAATTAGTTTATTGTTGTTTTTTATTTTTTTATTTTTTTTCCTTTGTTCTTTCTGATGAGAGAGATCGATGTTTTTTGTGACCAAATGTTAAAAAATATTCACTAAAGGCAAATATAAGTAAACATAAATTTAATTTGTTGACTTATTTTGCTGTATGTCTTTTTTGAAAAAATGCCAGAGTTTGGTAAAAATAAACTTCACTTTTTCGGTTCAACTTGATTAAAGGAACTGAAAAGATAAGAAATTATAATAAAAAATAAAAAATACTAAAAAAAAAATAAACAACATAGAGTATTCCAAACATAGCAGAGTGAAATAGTTATTCAAACTTCTTGATTCGCATATGTTAGGCAAGTAGATAATAAATTACAAATTTGGATTAGTACATGTATTACTATTGCTACAAAATATACACAACTAAAGTAGTTAATGTTGGGAGACAACCAACGCTATAATAAAATTATACATATTCGGTGATCCAGAAAATACATTTTTATTAACTTTCAACAATTACAATAATCTGAAATTACAGAAAAATAAAACAACAGAAACAACATGAATAGAATTTGCAAACCGAGTCTTGTAATCGCAGTTTTCTTAAGAATGATTCACCGCCTACTGAGAGTGTTGTAGGTATTCCACCGGCGTCACTCTCCCAGGATAAAACGGCTCTACGATCGTTGAAAACACCACCAAGGATCGGCTACGAACGTACTCCGTCTGTCTTTCTCTCTCTTACAGCTTGCACTATAACCTGAAGATTGTATTTCTCTTTTCTCTCCTCTGTTGCTGTTTCGTCTCTTCTGCCTCTGTCCTTTTTTCTCTGCTGAAACTGTAGAGGTTGACAGCATATATAAGCCATCCATCATGGAGGGGGTTACAGAAAATCAATAGCCATGAGTGGTATTGATTTCCAGGATTCAATTGCCAATTGAATGGCCAATTCAATTGCAATTGAATTCTGAAATTTAATGGTCAATGAATTTACAGATTCCAACAGTTAATAGTAGCGTTATCATTTTGTTATTTTGTTTTGTAGTTAAGCCTTTTGTATGAGTTCCTTAAAAAAGGAATTTACCCATTTTCGGAGAAATTATTATATAGGTAGGGAATACCACGTTAGCATGTTGATATGGTGTGCCCATTTATATAACAAGTTACAATAGTTGATGCGATATATATCTATTGATTCAAGGGTTTCTATTCTTTCTAAACAATCCAACGGTGAAATAAAATTTATTGGGACTTTTGTCTTTTTGATATGTTATTATTTAATTCAAGTATAACTACCTATAAGGATGTGATAATTGTATATTTTTTAATTGATTTGCTATTATTTATTTTGAGTATTTGAAGAATCTATTGATCTGCCACTATTTTTTTTTTTACATTTTTTTGTCTCTTGTCGTCATTACAAGCCACTGAATGATTTTAAAAAAATAGTATTAATACTTTTAGACACGAGTTATATCTAATCCAATACATGTATAATATGTGGCCATTTAATGTGGGACCATGCTGATATATTACAACTAATTTATTTTAATGTAAGACTCGTCTTTATAATTTTAAATATATGACGTGCATGTATTGGGTGGACGCACCACTTCAACATGATAACGTGGCGTTTCCTACCCATTAAATAATTTCTCCCATTTTTGGGATTTCAAAAAGGAAAGTTATTGTAATTTTATAAAATACGAAAAGATATCCACGTATGTTTGATTATATGTTTAGAATAAGTAAAATTAATAATGAGATAAAATTATTATTGTGATTACTTAAGAGATGAGTTTAGTAGTGACAATGAATCTCATATTAGTTGTTTGTTAGTTGTTTGTTTTAGAAAATGAACTATGCAATAAGATGTTTGTTTTCGTACGAAACTAACCAATCAATGATGGGATTAATTTTGTAAGTTACATGTCTTTCCTGGGAAAATATCTTGGCTACTAATAAAAATCTAAGCAAAGATTTTTCTTTCCCCCTTTTTTATATGATACTTCTTGAATTACATGTACTTTTGTAAGTTACATGTACTTTTGTTGAATATTTCAAAGTATTTTAACTATTATTGTTTTTTACAAATTTGTATACTATTGATATTTTTTGAATTACTTTTTAAAATATTGTAAACAATACATGGATCTTTTCTCTCAAAAGTTTATTGTGAACAACAAATTTCGTGTCTGAAAATCACAACAAAAAATTATAGGAAAAAATTAAATTTTTATTGAATTTGTAAATGGATTACAATTTTTGATAAAATTTCTAAATCAAAAAAAAATAAATTCTCTGATTCTTCATTTCAAATGTTGACTCGAGAGCTTAACAACGTGTTTTCGAATAAAAAAGCGAAATTTCCTCTGAATTTGGTGGAGAATAATGAAACTTGGTTGAGAACGATTTTCAGGGCTTCAAAACTTTATTTATAAATTCTCTCAATTGCTTTATACCTCCAAGTGTCAGATGTAAAACCTCTTCCTGATAAAGAGCATGCCTATTTATAGGAGAGTGGGAGATAGAGTTATGAAGAAACTTAAACTCTTAATAAGTATCTTAATTTTATTTATTTTAAAGAGATAATTATTTAAACTTATAATTATTATTTTTTATTTATTTTTAAAAAAATAACTATTGAATGGCATAATTATCTCTAATTTTAAAGAAATAATTCTCTAATTTTAAATAATTACTTCTTTTTATTTATTTTAAAAAATGATTATATACTTTTAATTTAATTTAGACAAAATATTATTTATTTTTCTCTTGTGTAATTCCTATATGTCAAGTAGCTTAATTTAATTAGTCAAAGACTTGTCATATGGACAAATACACCATTTTGCACGTAGCGCCATATAATTGGACCAACCGTGAAATTTAATTTGGGACCGCGGCAACACTTGACAATATTTGATTTGTCAATAATTGTGTTATATTTTTGAGTCGTGGGACACATTTCAATTTGTAACAGGCTAAAATTTACATGCCTACAAATACCATTGAGACTTACTTATATTTATGTAAGGAAGTCTCAATTTTTTTTATTTGTTGTTGTTTTTTTTTTATTTTTTCTCCTTTTTTAAAAAAAATAATGAAAAGAATTTTTTCTTTCTTTTTTTTGAAAAAATAAAGAAAAGAAGAAAAAAAATTACAAACTTTTGATTTGAAGCAATTAGCCTTCGTAAAGACTCCTGACAAAAGAGGTGTGGTGGAATTGGTTTTTATACTTTCAATGGAAATCCCACCGAAGAAGCCTCTTTGAATCCTTTGCCTACTAGGAATCCTTGTTCAATTCGGAAGATTGATTTAGAATCATAGCTGCACTTTACCTCTTTGTCTTACAAATTGATGGCACGAACACACTTTATTCACTCAATCTAGACGTCCATTTTGCAAGGAAAAAGTTGAAACATCAAGGCTTTCCACGGCCATAGCAGCTCTCTCTTCTTTTCGTTGAATTGCAGAATGTGAGCTTCTTATTAGCACCCTTCAATGCTTTCTTTAAATAGCATTTCTTTTCACATCTCACATTAAATGTGCAGCAAAGGAACTTTATTATTAAATTTTTTTTTATATTTAGTTTTTACACGATTTTATGATTCAAATCGTTTATATTATAGATTTCACTGAGTATATCATACCATACTAAAATATGGCATCCAAACGTCAATCGGTGCATCAACAGCCTCTTGATGGCAGCAACTTCATGAATTCCTGTGCTTGGACTTTTGGATATATATATATATATATATTTTGAGCATATCACACTCTTTTTTTCACACTTTTTAAACTGTTGCTACTCAATTTTTTTTTCACTCACACTTTCTTCTCTCTTTTGTTATCAACAATTTTTTTTTTGTTAACCCAATTTCTCCTCCATTTTTTTTTATTTGTTGGAACAGGAACACTATTGGAGACAGTTACTTTACCTGCCATTGGTGACTTGTTATTTTACCGCTGTTGGTGACTTGTTACATCTATCGCCGTTGACTTGTTACTTTCGCCGCCGCCGTTAGTGACTTGTTACTTTGTTGTTGTTGATGACCTGTTACTTCTGCCGTCGTCGTAGGTGACTTATTACTTCGGCCGCCGTTGGTAACTTGTTACTTTGCCGTCGTCGTTGGTGACTTGTTACTTTGTCGTTGCCGTTGGTGACTTGTTATTTCTGCCGCCGTTGGTGACTTATTACTTCCATCGCCGTTGGTGACTTGTTACTTCGCCGCTGCCATTGGTGACTTGTTACTTTGTCGCCGCCATTGGTGACTTGTTACTTTGGCGCCGCTATTGGTGACTTGTTACTTCTGCCGCCATTGGTGACTTGTTACTTTGCCATTGCCGTTGGTGATTTGTTATTTCTATCGTCATTGGTGACTTGTTACTTTCGCTGCCATTGGTGATTTGTAACTTCCGCCGCCGTTGGTAACTTGTTACTTCGCCGCCGCCATTGGTGACTTGTTACTTCGCTACCGCCGCTGGTGACTTGTTACTTTGCCGCCGTTAATGACTTGTTACTTCACCGTTGCCATTGGTGACTTGTTACTTTGCTGCCGCCGCTGGTGACTTGTTACTTTACCGCCGTTGGTGACTTGTTACTTTGTCACCGCCGTTGGTGACTTGTTACTTCTGTCGCCGTTGGTGACTTGTTACTTTGTCGTTGTCGTTGTCGTTAGTGACTTGTTATTTCTATCGCCGTTGGTAACTTGTTACTTCTGCCGCCGTTAGTGACTTGCTACTTTACCGCCGCCATTGGTGACTTGCTACTTCTGCCGCCGTTGTTGACTTATTACTTTGCCGCTACCGTTGGTGACTTTTGTGTTGCCCCCATTCCTTTTAATTCAAACAGTCTAACAAAACAATCTTTCTTTCTTTTTTATGACTGAACTTAAAATAAAATCTCAAGTTGCCTACGTACCCAAAATGGGATCAAGTCAAACGTAGTTCAAGTTTTTTTTTTTTTAGGGGGGTACCGTTCACAGTTTAAACTCATACGGGTCAGGAGTAACATGCAGTTTAGGCTCGTGCGTCAAGGAGCATTTTGGTCTTCTTAAGGATAGTATCACTTCAAGAATTTTTTATTGATGGGCCCAACTCTTAAACCGTCTTCGACAACCAACTTGTAAGCACCATTTGAATAAACTTCCTGAATTACATATGACCCGTCCCACTTTGAAGTGAATTTATTTCCCGTTCGATGTGTAGTGATAATTGGCCTTCTCACTGCAAGCACCAAGTCTCCTTTTTGAAAGGATCGAAGATGAACTTTCTTGTTGAATGCTCTTGAGAGACGAGCTTGATAACATTCCAAACGCTGTTGCGCTTCTAGTCTCTTCTCATCTAGTGCTTCCAATTCTTCAAGATGTAAACGAGCATTTTCTTCATCTGTGAGACCTTCCTGAATGGCAATCCTCAGAGATGGAATTTGGCGTTCAAGAAGAAGAACTGCTTCAACCCCATATACCAATGCATAAGGAGTAGCTTGCGTAGATGTTCGATGAATAGTTCGATATGCCCATAGAG
>JAULJZ010213255.1:0-18465 GCA_032270985.1 Heliamphora pulchella | reverse complement strand
GGACATCCATGCATAACAAATAAATGATATACATACATTGCTCATAAAGATTCTCATAAAATGAAAAACTAATTTTAATGAAAAATAAAATTAAATACTAAAACATGATTTTCAGTATACCAACCCTAACATATATGAGTATCTATATCATTTTTAAATTCTTATGAAATTTTAATTGCTATTTAAACCATTTAACTTATTTGAAGTAAAAATATATACCAACGTTACTTAATTTGATAGTGTTGTAATTTTTACAAATTAATTCAAATAATGATACTAAAACCGATATGTAGTCATATCAAACATAAGAGTATACTAAACTACGTTGACTTTATGTATAAATTTGTGGCATTTATGTTGATTAAAAAAATATGTTAATTTTTACCCACGTACACAGTTTGTTGGTGATAAGTTTTTTATTTACCAACGTTCAACATGTTGGCAAAAATAAATAAACTAATAACATTTACGGGGTCAAAACAATATGCCGACTTTTACACATGCACAGAGTTTGTCGGTAATGAATTTTTTATTTACCAACGCTCAACGCGTTGGCAAAAATAAATAATGTGCAAGTAAAAAGTTTACATTCTAATGGAAGGAAAGAAAAATTGGCGCCAATTGTTTTTCAACACTATTTTGCCAACGAGTGAGTTTCCTGTCGCTAAAAAAAATTAGTTTTGAGTTTTTGCCATCGTGTTTTGTTTTGTCGTAACCAAAAACATATATTTGCCAACTAAAAATACTCTACGTTGATAAATTTAGTCGCCAATTGTGCATTTTGTTGTAGTAATTTCAAATTGTAAAGAGTTTAGTGATAACAAGAGATCTTGCCAAAGAGCACCTGTTAAAAAAAGGGACTAGGTATTTACTACTTGGTTTGGTCATAACAGGTTTTGGTAAGCTACTTAGTTTAGTCATAACATGTTTTGGTCAATACTTAGTTTGTGGCTTTTGTAGCAGATGCCACTAGAAGTGGCTCAGTTCATCCCTTTATGATTTTCTTAGGTATTTGGGGTAATGGTTGTTTTCATAAAGTTTATTTGAAATCTTATTATTTAATTTCTAAATTATTGTTTTGTGGTTTTGGAGACAAAGTACAATATTGCACACCTATTTCGCAGCAGTGTGACAGTGGTAGGGGAAAGTTTGACAATTGTGGCAGGGGAAAGTTTGATGTCACACCCCGATCTCGTAACAATAGAAACCCATACAATTTGTTAAGTAAAGAACCCAATTTAAGAAATCTAAATCAAAAGAGCTTGTAAAGAAAGGTACTTCGTTGAAAAAGAATCAAACTTTCAATTTTCTTGTCAAATGTAAGGGTAAAAATAAATAATTTTACTTGTAAAATAACTCTCAAAATAGGTCAATTTATACCCCAAAGAATATCCTAAAGATACCAATCAAAACCCCTTTTTTAAATTAAAGACCCAAAAATTTCGCCAAGTAGGGGTTTGATCGAGCGAACCCTTCACCGCACAAGTGGTGAAGTGGCAGTGTATCTTTTTACTAAAATCCTAAAAAATTTTCCAAATGTTGGAAGAACACTTGGTTTTCACAAATTTGAACATGTTTTCAAGTAGGCAAAAAATTGAAGTTAAACATACATGTAATAAAGAAATAGCTCCATGCAACCGAAAAACTCGAAAATTTAATATTTGAAACCATAGTACACCACCCAAAAATCAAGGAATTTAATTCAAAATACGAACCAACGCCTTCACATGCTTACAAGATATGAATACATGGGCTTCGGACCTAATATCACTGATTACTACAACCCAAAATACAATCATCCAAAGTATTTAAAAATAATTACATTTACAACTTTAATTTTCAAAAAATATTACAAAATGGATATGTAATTCCATCAACAACTATAAAAAGGTTCCTGCGACCTTCTTCTTACTCCAAAACCTTCTTCCCGCTGTCACTTAAATGGTTTATACAATATGAGCTGAGGCTCGTAGGAAGTAGACTAGGAATGAACATATCTATTTTTCAAAACCAAACTCGTTTCACATAACCCAGTTTTCATTTTCAAAATCGTAGTTTAATGTTCCATTACCTTATCAAATTCAACCATTTCAACATGTCACTACACCATTTCCAAACAAACCCAAGGTTTTACATTCCTATTTATACTCTAACATTTTTAACCATTCAATGGTTTTTTAGGTTCCATAATTCATTCACGTCGTCATTCAATTAAGACTTGCCAACCTAATATCATTATTGATTTAATTAAGTATCAAAACCTGAACGGCGCCTATAAACCAGGCGTAATTATCACAATCAGGTCATGCGAGGCTCAACGGATACATAGCCATTCTATAACTCGACACGTAGAGTACACATTTTTTATTTTCCTCGAAAATATCAATAGGTGGGCCGTTGAGAGCACGCTTGTACGGAGATTAACCCGATGGAAGGACCTACCATACTTTGCACAAGTTTTTAGTTTTTCATCGAGGAGTTACTCGAGCCCAACTTAGTTATTCAATCCAATCACATGGTACCTTAATTATGTCATTTTCATTAAAACCAATGCGAGTCTAACTGTCAACATGGTTCCTCTCTCCAAAACCCAACACAATTACGATTTCAATTCCCAATAATTTCAAACGTTTTCATAATTCATGTATTTGAATATAAAGGTTCAAAACCCCCCAAATCAAGATCTCATATCATTCATATTCATTAATTCGTAGGATATACTCAAAATTCCCAACCCATTATCCACCGTTTTCGCACATCATAAAAGTTTATAAAATTTATAGACAACTAGGTTACTGTAACCCTAACTTGTCTAAAAATTCAATTAATTTTATCATTTGGACCCAACAACCCAAAAAGTCCCAATTTTCATAGTTTAGATTCAAATCAAAGCCTAACTTTCAAAATCACAAGTCAACGGTTCTCCAATGATAATATCATGATAAACTCATTACAAATCATCTATAAACTCAAGATTTAACATGCTTTATCATCAAACCCTAACTTAGGGTTCCAAAAATAGAGATTTCTCATTATCTCATGTATGAACTCAAAACATACAACTCATATCCAACAAATATTCATAAATAGTCATAGATCCTACCTTTTTGATACTCAAATAACAAGAATCAATCCTTCAGCAAGCCCCAATCAAGCGAGTCTCTAATCGAGTGAAAGAAAGGAAGCTTCGAACGCGAATCTCAAACCTCCAACGGGTGTTCACGAGAGAGAGAGAGAGAGAGAGAGAGAGAGAGCGAAGCAAGAAACCACCTCTAATGGAGCGAGAGAAGCTCCAATGAACACAAAATCTGGATCTAGGGCTCTATCCTTAGGTTTTCAGAGAGAAGGAGAAAAGTTATAATGAAGGAAAAAGTGTTGAGACCCGAAATTAAAAACCCCTCTGCCGACACCCTGCTCGAGCGGGCCTGGCGTTTGAGCGGCCAACGCTGTGCAAGGATTCTAGGAAAGAATATGTATAGATTTTAAATTCTCAACCAAATGCCTCACGACTCATCCAATCAACTCATAATAATTATCCTTATGCAATACCAAGCATAAAATTATTATCATCTATCAATATCATGGTTAAATTTTAATTTTTTAATATAATTAAATACTTAAATCATATTCTATCGAAAAATATCATAACATAGCTTAGTTAATCTTTACAAATAAAAAAGGACCGGGTCCCTACATTTGATGATAGTAGAAGAGGAAGGTCCAATAGAAGTGGAAGGGGCAGTGCCATTGGAAGTGGCTCTGAAAGGGGCAGTGGTAAGGGCAACAGGGCCAGCATGCGAAGGGCCAGTAATAGTGGCAATAAGGGATGGGCCAGTGACAATGGTAAGGGAAGGGCTACTAGGAGTGGTGGTGGCAATGGCATGTGCTGCTATTTTTTTTTCTTTTTTTTTTCATTCTATTATGTTGTGTCTTTTTTTGGTTTTTGTTGTTATGTTAGGTTTGAAGCGTTTTAAAGCTTGGAGTAGTAGTGGCATGTGCTTCGACTATCTTGAGTTTTTTTTATTGGTTTTTATTGTTATGTTGCATTTGAAGCTTATTAAAGCTTGGAGTAGCAGTAGCATGTGTTGCTACCATCTTGTATATTCATGCTACAAACTCCTTTTGTTAATTTCTACATTAATAATTAAAGGTTAATTTTATTTCAATCTGCTTTTTGGTTGGATTATGATAATTTGCAAATACAGTTTCAATATAATAACATTGGATCTATATTAGATGAGATAACAATCATTACTGCGTTACAGTTGACATGAAATTCAAAATATTGATTGCATTATAGTAGACCTACTACATCATCCCCTTTGTTTTACTTTAGTTCACTTGCCATTCCCAATACCAAAGCTAACACAATCAAGAAGAAGATTCCAACAAATAATATTTTTATCATCCGAACACTGGCTTCAAGTGCTTGTACCCTTGCATAGATTCTTACATTAAGGATGCTCACGTTTCTGTTAAAATATTACATGGAATTATCATGATTGTCTTGGGATGACTGACCACATATCATTGTATTTGAATTAATAGGGTTGCACCATTTCCAAAAGTTACATGCTCCTAAATTACAAACATAGTATGGTCTGCCTTGATTCTGTTTCGATTCAGAGATTTTTACAGCCACCCTTTACTCGCATTTGCATGTTTTATTTATGAACTTCAGGTAGTTTTGATTTCCAATCGTGCCTGAAGTAGACGGTACTTGTATTTGGTTTAGACCTACAAGATAAAAGTTTATCAATAAAAGTACAAACTTTGACAGAGGACAGGTAGATATAACGAATAAGGAGAGAATATTATAGAGAGAGGACATATAGACTAGCTTGCTAAGTTAAGAGAGAGACTCGTTTAGAGTTTTTCTCCAAAATGGTGAACCTCTCATTTTATTAGCAATGGCAAGGGGCATTTGTGACTTTTTGTTCATGTGAGAGATATGTGATAATGTTGTCTTTTCATAATAACTAAGGCAATATGGAAAAAACAGTAATGAATTTGGGACAATCTCCACGATTGCCATTATTTCAGTGACGGATGTTTAATAATTGGATTAATTTGAGGCAGATAAATAAATCAGATGAGAGACCAGTGATATTTGAGAAAGAAGTTGGGTTGTTTCTGTTTATCTTTACGAAAAATTGATCTTAGATCCTTAAAGTAGCGTTAGCTTTGTTATTCATCCAGTATAGAACTTTTTCACACACAAGGTCTATGAAGCAACAGAAGAATCATATCCATAAGTCCTATATTTGACCCGTGTAATTTTTTTTATGAAAATACCTTTATTTTGTTAAGATTTGCTTAGATTTGAAATGGATTTTAATATGTCAATAACAGAATTTGGAAAGTGATATTGTGAATTACGAATTCGCACGCAAATCAATTGTGAGTTCTCATTGCAATCTTAGGTTGCAACTGGAGCTTGTGATTTCTCATTGTGATCTCATTGGTTTGTGTTTTTTCAATCTGTGTTCAGATTTCTCATTGCGATCTTTGTTTCGATTTTTGCTTAGAAACTAGTTTGTATTGCACGATATCTAGTTCGATTTGTCATTGCAATATCTGTTTCGATTTCTCATTGCGATCATTGTGTTGATGTTTGTGATCCTGTTTTGTGATATTCGTTTGACAAATTATGGATGATTCTCTTATGCTTTTTTGCAAATATGGAATGTATATGAGTGTTGTAAAAGTAAAATCAATTTTTTTGTTGGATGAAATATTGGATTGGGTTTGTAAAAAGTGGAAGAACCTAAAATGTAGAAGATTTTTTCTTACATACTTGTTGCCAGATCATTCTAATTGTATGCTTGTTGATGATGATGATTTTGAGAATATGGTGTTCCTTGTTGGTCATCTTGGTGTTGATCGTGTGGATGTTTATGTGAGTGATAAGAGTTGTGTGTCTGATAGCACTTGTAATCAAAACGAGTTGGAATTGAAGGTAATTCTAGTAGATGTTCTGATGGCACTAGTAACCAAAAAGAAGCTATTATTGAAAGTAGTTACAGTAGGTGTTCTGATGTGTTGATATTGTTGATGTTGATCTTCTTGAAAAATTTTGTCATCACCAAGAGACTTTACTGTTGTCATCTGGTTGGGCTGGATTAATTAGTAATGTTGAGCAGTGTTTTAAGAGTGGAGTTAATGAATTTAGGTGTTGTTTGGTAAAATATGCTATTTAGGTTGGGTTCTTATATAATCTTTTGAAGAATGATAAAAGTGGAGTAACTGCAGCTTGTTGCTTGAGGGAATCTACTGGTTGTAAGTGGTTTATTCATTCGACTTTGGATAGATCGAATGGCTTCTTTTATATTAGGAGTTTGGATAATAAGCATAGTTATGGTGAGACATTTCGTACTTCTAAAAGTAAGCGCATGAGTTCGAATTTGGCTGCTAGTGCAATTATTAATCATGTTCATGATAATCCATTAACGAAACCAATTGATGTTGTTGGATTTTTTACATAACAGTATGGTCTTACAATATTTTATCATCATGCTTAGTTGGGTGTTGAGAATCCAAGAACTCAGTTGTACGAAGATTATTCATTGTCATTTGATCAGCTCCGTTGGTATGATGAGGCGATCTTGAGTTCAAACCCTAGAAGTGTGGTTAAGATTAAGTGTGATGAGCTTAGTAAAAGGTTCAGAAGATTGTTTGTGACATTTGGGGCTTGTATCAATGGTTTCAATCACTGTCGGCCTTTATTGTCTCTTGACGATACATTTTTAAAAGGGAGATATAAAGGTTGCTTGCTATGGGAAAGAATGCTAATTAAGATTTGGACTATTACTTTAACAGAACAGATAAATTTATCTGTTAATGAGTTATTTCCATTATAGTGAAACAGATAAAGTTATTTGTTCACGATGTTGTGCTTGATATAGTGGACAGATAAATTTATCTGTTAAATAGGAAGGCACATAATGGGATAGATAAATATATCTGTATTTGTTATAATAAAATAGATAAATTTATCAATTCACGTTGTTGTATTTGTTATAGTGCACAGATAAATTTATTTGTTCATCGATGAAGCTTTATATGTTTTAAAAATAAGACAGATAAATTTATCTGTTGTTATTTTATAGTGGATAGATAAATTTATCCGTTCACATTGTTGTGCTTGTTATAGTGTACAGATAAATTTATCTGTGTTTAATAACAAACAAAGATAAATTTATTTGTTAAAGATGTTGCATTTGTTATAGTACATAGATTAATTTATTTGTTCATGCATGAAACTTTACGTGTTTTTAAAATAAGACAAATAAATTTATCTGTGGCCATTTTACGTAATTTAAATGACACAGATAAATTTATTTATGTGTTTTATACGTGCTTTCAAACATATAGATACATTTATCTGTAATTTTTAAAAATGCTGTTGATTGTAGAGATAAATTTCTCTTAAAAATGTTTTGTTTAATACTTATATATGCTTTTTGTTGTTGTTGTAGATTTGTTTCCTTAGGCATTTGCTGTAGTTCATGCTGAGAATGAAGATAATTGGATTTGGTTTTTAAGTATATTGTCTAGAATTTTATGTGGTTGTTCAATTACGTTTATAAGTGATTGGCATGCTGCACTAGTTCAATATGTTCTAAGGTTGTTTAGTAATGGATATTATGCATACTGTTTGCAACATTTGAAAGCGAATTTGAGGGATAGATATTCAGGGCATTTGCATGCCTAATTCATTTTGAGAACGTATGGTGTATTTTTTTTCAGATTGTGCATATGCTCCTTTAGTTCAAGATTTTCAAGAGAAACTAATTTTTTTTTTTAGAAGAGAGTGGTAGTAAAGCTCATGACTTTATTTGTAATTTGCCATTTGAGAATTAGAGCAATGCATTTTTTTAAAAGTAATTGTTATGGCGAGATGTGTTCGAATGCTTTAGAATCTTTTAATAATTGAATTAGTGATACTCGTCACTTACTAATTACAAAATTGGTTGATAAAATAAAGATTAAAATTATGAAACAAATGTGTGATAGGAGAGAAATTTCAAATGAGTGGAAATCTTAATAGATAAATTTATCTGTTAATTATATGTGCTTTTGTGTAACCTAACAGATAAATTTATCTGTCAATAAGTTCTTTTGTCTTCATAACTTGTGATTGCTTTAACAGATAAATTTATCTGTTAATGGCTTGTGTTTTTGTATAACCTAACAGATAAATTTATCTGTGCTTTTTTAACTTACTTTCAACAATACAGATAAATTTATCTGTGAACTTTTTACATATTGTTAATGATACAGATAAATTTATCTGTTAATACCTTGTGCTTTTGTATAACCTAACAGATAAATTTATTTGTCAATGAGTTCCTTTGTCTTCATAATTTGTGCTTGCTTTAATAGATAAATTTATCTGTTAGTGGCTTGTGCTTTTGTATAACCTAATGATAAATTTATTTGTACCTTTTTAACTTACTTTCAATAATACAGATAAATTTATCTATAAACTTTTTACATGTTGTTAACGATACAGATAAATTTATCTGTTAATGCCTTGTGCTTTTGTATAACTTAATAAATAAATTTATTTGTCAATGAGTTC
This sequence comes from Heliamphora pulchella, assembly GCA_032270985.1. Classification (NCBI taxonomy): domain Eukaryota; kingdom Viridiplantae; phylum Streptophyta; class Magnoliopsida; order Ericales; family Sarraceniaceae; genus Heliamphora; species Heliamphora pulchella. The sequence goes on along the minus strand of JAULJZ010213255.1, from coordinate 9,881 downwards.
CTTTGTCTTCATAATTTGTGCTTGCTTTAACAGATAAATTTATCTGTTAGTAACTTGTGCTTTTCTATAACCTAACAGATAAATTTATTTGTGTCTTTTTAACTTGCTTTCAACGGTATAGATAAATTTATCTATGGACTTTTTACATACTGTTAACGACACAGATAAATTTATCTACTAATGTTTTGTGCTTTTGTATAACCTAACATATAAATTTATATATTAGTTATATGTGCTTTTGTATAACGTGACAAATAAATTTATTTGTTATTTACTTGTGCTTTTGGATAATGTGATAGATAAATTTATCTGTTAAAGATATGCGAATTGCTTATGTTGGGAGAAATACATTTATCTGTTTTAACATATAAGCACAATGGATAAGCTAACAATTAACAGGTAAATTCATTTGTTAGAAAGTTTAGAAACTTACATTGTTTGAGTAATCTTCTTCCTTCATTACTTTCACGCATTCATCAAGGATTATTCCTCCGTAATCTTCATCAGAATCCCACACTTGGACGCTGTAATTTCACATACTAGTATAATTTAGTATCAAATTTATGTTTTATATATAGCTTAATATAATTACTTTTTACATACTCAAATCCTCATTCCTTTGCAAAAATAAGGTTCATCTTTTGTTTATCTTATTCAGTTAGTAGTAATGTGACAGGAAAATTCTTTGGAAAGTTAAGTTTTTTTGATTTTTTTGCTGCTTTAACAATCTTCTTTGGAGGAACATGTTCTTTCACCTGGATTAGGATCGGATTGGGTTTTTAAGCTTGGACCTGTTCTAGATTGGGTTGTTGGGCTTAGACTAGATTGGTTTTTGGGCTTGGACTGAATCTGGATTGGTTTGTTGGACTACTTATTCGGTTTGTACTTGTTGTTAGTCTATATTTTTCTTTATAATTCTCTTTCTTTCCCTTCTCGATTGATATTTGAATTCGGAAAGCATTTCGTTCGTCCTTTCCTTCATCTTGATTCTTGCAACCATAGAAGATGGAATTACTTCAGCCTTTCCTTTTGCTTGTTCTTTCTCTTACTCAAGAGCTTCTTTTACTTGTTTTGTTGCCTCAATCAGTTATTCTTTTTCTTGCCCAAGAGCTTTCACTGTTTCTTTCAACTTCTTGATTTTCAGTTGCTCTGAAACATTCTATGTAATTTCATGCACTGAAATCTCTATCATTTGGTCAACCAGCCTTTTTTTTCTTTTGTTCCACCTCTGCTATCTTTTCTTGTTTTTCTTTCTTAAGCACCATGATAGTTTCTTGCTGTGTAAATTCTTGTGATGCTCGGTGCACAGAAAGTTCAATAATTTGATCAAGCAACTTCTGATTTTTTGTTTGGAGCTCTTTTATTTTCGTTTTTGCTTCAGCAAACTCTTTTTCGTTAACAAATTTTTGTGTTACTTGGTGGGTAGATAGTTCCTCAATTTGTTCAATTAATTTCTTGTTTTATTCACTGAGATGTTCAATTGTTTCTTCCATCTCTTCATTCTCGGATATATTTTTCTTCAAATTTCTTTCATCTTCTTCATATTTTGAATTGAAGCTTCAATTGTTTTCAGAATATCCTTTAACATGTCAATTGTATATGTGTTTCCCACTACGGTAATTGGGATTGCATTGTCATTCAACTGTTCTCTTAATTTCTTATTTTTCATTGTTAACATTGTATTTTCTGATCTTAAAAAGTCTAATGTTTTTTCTTCAAGATCTCTTATTTTCTGTCCTTCAATTGCTCCTTCATCAGCTATGAAGTTACCATGTTCTTCATTCTCATCGTCAGATTATTTTTCATCCTCAAATTTAATGAACTCAAAAAGTGCATTTTCTTCCATCGTTGGTTGGATAATCGAAGCAAGCACTTGGATCATGAATGCAAAGTTAACGGTGAAATAAGCAAATAAATTATCTATTAATAATAGACTGATACAGATAAATTTAAGTGTAAAGAAATTATAATACAGATAAATTTATCTGTATCAATACTTGTTAATAATAGAAAGATACAGATAAATTTATCTATAAAACAGTTATAACACAGATAAATTTATCTGTATTAAAACTTGTGCATGATTTTTCATATTTGATTAAACTGATAAATTTATTTATTCATTATTTGTGTATATTGAAAGAAATAGATAAATTTATCGGTGTTGTATATACGTGATGTAAAAATTCTAGAAGATTCTTCTTTTTTTGGTGATACATTTTCAATCTTTTTTAGAACTCTCTTTCTCAGGGATATCTTCAAGAACTCTCTTTCCTCGTGCTTTTTCCATTGCTGCAGTATATAAATATATATGTTTCAATTAAAAAAACAAATACTATATATTTGTCTAAAAGAAACATGAAATAGATATATTTATTTACTTTAAATAAACATGTTTTAAATAAGACAGATAAATTTATCTGTACACTTTCAACGTGCTATCATGCATGCAGATAAATTTATCTGTGGGCTTTTTATATGCTGTTAATGATACAGATAAATTTATCTGTACACTTTTAATGTATTTTCAGATACACAAATAAATTTATCTATTGAGACACAACAGTTATATGCTGTCAACGATACAGATAAATTTATCTGTACACATTAAATGTGCTTTCAAATACATAAATAAATTTATCTTTGCATCCAATTTACTTCTCATGCTTTCGAAGCAAGATAGATAAATTTATCTGTGGACCTTTTACATGCTATTAATGATATAGATAAATTTATCTGTGCACTTTAAATGTGCTTTTAAATACACAGATAAATTTATCTTTTCATTTACATAACTTCTCATGTTGTTCACACAAGACAGATAAATTTATCTGTACATTTTCAACGTGCTATCAAACATGCAGATAAATTTATGTGTGAACTTTTTACATGTTGTCAATAATACAGATAAATTAATCTGTGCACTTTAAATGTGCTTTCAAATACACAGATAAATTTATCTATTGAGACACAACAGTTATATGCTATTAACGATACAAATAAATTTATCTGTATACATTAAATGTGCTTTCAAATGCACAGATAAATTTATCTGTGCATCCAATTTCCTTCACATGTTCCCTAAGCAAGACAGATAAATTTATCTGTGGGCCTTTTACATACTGTTAATGATACATATAAATTTATCTGTGCACTTTAAATGTGCTTTTAAATGCACAGATAAATTTATTTGTTCATTTAGATAACTTCTCATGTTGTTCAAACCAGACAGCTAAATTTGTCTGTGTTATTTCAATGTTCTTCCAACCGTACAGGTAAATTTATCTGTGAACTTTTTACATGCTGTTAATGATACAGATACATTTATCCGTGCACTTTAAATATGCCTTCAATTGCACAGATAAATTTATCTGTTCATTTACATAACTTCTCACGTTGTTCAAATAAGACAGATAAATTTATCTGTGCTATTTCAACGATCTTCTAACTGCATAAATAAATTTATCTGTAAGCTTTTTACATACTGTTAACGATATAGATAAATTTATCTGTGCACTTTAAATATGTTTTTAAATGCACAGATAAATTTATCTGTTCAACCACATTACTTCACATGTTCCTTAAACACAACAGATAAACTTATCTGTCCAGTCACAACATTGAATATGTGTTTATTTTTCTGATTTGAAAAATAAATCGTTTTAGTAGGTTAGGTATAGTGAGGAATACGTGGTTATCATCATGTTTTTAATTGAATACGTGTTTATTACTTGAATCGATGAAAAGTTATGATGAAATGAAAAAGAAATTACAGATAAATTCATTTTCATTGTAAAAGTGTATAAAGTTGAAATGTCGATACTGAGAAACGAGTAGAAACGATTCACTATCATCGCGTTTTTAGTGAAATATGTGTTCATCAGTTCAATAAATGAAAATTTATGATGAAATGAAGAACAAATCGTAAATAAATTCGTTCTCATTGAAAAAGTGAACAAATCACAGATAAAATCGTTCTCATTGAAGAAGTGAACAAAGATGAAATACGTAAACTAAAGAATCAATAGAAAACCTGACCTTAACGATGCGACTTGATTGAGTCGATTTCAGGTTTGATAGAAATCCTAGTGTGTGACGAATGAGATTCTACTTTTTCGAATTACAAATGAGTTAAGTTGAGTGCGATTTTTGCTTCGAATGCGAATGAGAGGGAAGGAATAGAACCGTTATGTATCGTGCAAGCTAACATACAGAATGTAGTTATGGGTATTTTCGGGAAAACGCGAATTTTTTAAACCTGTTAGACCTTGCGCATTAAAATATTAATTTATAAGCTTAATGTTGGTTAATGATATATATGGACTTCTGGTTGAAAAGTCTATTTCTTTTATTATCTTGTCAAATTATTATATGAACTCCTCACATTGAGATGGATGAGAAAACTAGTTTTTTTAACCAAAATATAGAAAAAAATTCAAAACAGCAAAAGTAATAAGCCAACAAGTTAAATTTTATATTGTTTATTTTTATTGTTCATGAATTTTTTTAATGTTTTGATCAAAATTTTTTTTTACTTTTTTAATTTATCTTATTGAGTCCTTGAAAAAACTAGATTTTTTTTACCCAAAAAGAGGTTGAAAAGAGACAAAAATAAACAAAGAAAATCTACAAATTAGCCACAGAGAGCGCTCTGTTGTAAAAGTCGAGACCCTAATTCCGATACACTTGTTTTATATAGAGGAATACAGAGTTCTAAGATCCAACATTTTATGTGCAATTTGAAAGTCAAGGGACATGAAATAGCATGTTCTAAAAGTTACAATCTATAAGTAAACGGATTTAAAGTTAGACATTTTTGTTCAAAGTTACGGTGTTTGGCGTTGTTTTTTGAGTTAATTTTTTTGATTTATATTATTAATTTTAATAATAAACTTTGCAAACACACAACTTCTGTAACATGCTATAATTATTTTTTTCTATTTTAATTATAATGTAATATATTTACTTAATACTCATAATTTTTATTATAAATTATAATCTATAAACTATTAATTTCAGCAATATCAAACACTCATTTTAAGTTAAAAAAACAAAAAGTTGATTTGACAATATTTTTAGATGACTTCAAAACTAAAAGCTTATAAAGCGTAAATTGGATTTAAACTAAATAAAAATTGATATAATTTTGTTTACTTAATTTCGTATTTAATATAGATTTTGTTTAATAGATCTTGATAAGTAGATTTTAAAAATATAATTTTTATAAAATGTGTATAATAAAAATTATTATATTTTTTAAAAATGTATAAAAGTATTTTTAGTTTATAAGAAAACATATAAAAAAGCTTAAAAATCAATAAGCAAAAAAAGCTAAAAACTTAAATTGCAAAATAAAGAAGAAATGATTTTTTTGAACTTTAAGCCGGGTTAATGCTAACAACTAAATGAAACTTTTAGCTTAAAGCTGCAATTTTGTTGGGCACTATCTCGGCTACAGTTTACGCTGGCTTTTGATTCATGGTGTCATCTATCTTGAAATCGTATTTTTAATCCGCGATTTTGAAATAAAATCACAAGTTGAACTTGTGATTTCAAAAATAATAGTTATTTACTAAAATATTTTTTTTTTTAAAAATAGTATTTTTATACACTTCTTTAAAAAATAATTTTTTAAAAAACTCCAAATTTAAATCAGGAGATGACAGATAGAATAGGAAACTAAAAACATATAAAATACATTCATTAGATTTTGTTGGTTTGAAATCACATTTGTTTCGTAAAGTTAAAACTGGTGGGATCACATGTTTTGAATTCTTTATAGCGCATACTGTATTTTTCTACAATTGCATTTGTACACATTGTTTCCTTCCAAAGATCCAAAGCAAAGGTTTGTTATGTTTGTCCATTCTAGCCATAAAAAAAATGTTCATGTTCATGTTCATTTATATATATACTAGTAATTATTCGCACTTAAAAGGCACTTTGAGTATGATTTAATTATAAAAATTAAAATTTTAAATAATAAATATATTTTTCATTTATATATAGGCTGGCTGTTTCGCTCTTGTATCTTTTAAAAGAAAAAAAAAATCTCTATGAGTTATTTTTTAAATCTGAATAAACAACGTGGGTTCTCTCAATAACTATATTGCAAGCAACCAACAAAAGAAATAATAATAATGTAGGCATTTCAATTGTGAAAGAAAGGTGGTTTTTTAAAAGATCATAATGATCGATATTAGTCTTTTGTTTTTTTTAGATTTTCTTAATGTGTTTTTATAATGTCTCGGATGTTTATGATTTTCTCTACGTGAAGATTTAGTTTTTCTCCTATGTGAGATTTTCTCCTATGTAGTGTGGAGGCTTTTTTGTATTCCTTTGAAGATTTGTGCATGCATTTCCTTGTTTGTTTTGGGTGATTGAAAATAAAAGGATAGAGATTGATACATTGCCCCATGATAAATTATGTAAGGACATATAATCTTAATTTTTATTTTGCCTATTATTTGCTTTCTTCAAAAGATTTGAAGGTTTACAGCATATTAATTCAATCCCCTGCTTGTTTTTAAGGTAGTGAACTAGGACAAAAAATTAAATGACCAAATTGCACTTCAACCACAAAAAACTTGCCACTGGGAAGTCTTTGCCAAAACTATGGAAATCAAACCAACAACCAACAGCCAGATATTTTCACAAGAACAAATAAAACAACACTTACAACCCATCCACAATACCAAAGCCAATTAGCAAACCTTCCTTCTTTTTCTCAATAAATAATTCTGAGACTATATTTTTATATAAACAGGTTCTCAAAAAAAAAAAAAGGGTTCAAAGTAGTGATTCTCAGACTTATCAGAAAATGATTCTCAGATTTTTTTTCAGTAAATACTCATTTTTTCTCAGTAGACCTTGCATGTGTTTTTAAAAACAAGTTCTGAAAGAGAAAAACAAAGATGAAAAAATCGAGATAATACAATAAATTGAAATTCAAAGAAGAAATCTCCCAAAAGACTAGATCTAACACAAATCTATAACATCGTTTTTGGTCGTCGGTTGAAGAAAAGGCGAAGAAGTGGGAGAGCAATCTTTGACGGTTGGTCGACAATCATCATTGCCAAGAACGGTGGTTACCGCCGATAGCTTCAATAGCTTCGGTGGTCTCCAACTGTAAGTTCAGTGATCTCTCGATAATCACCATTGCCTAAGGTCCTCTCTCTCTCTCTCATAGGAAGTACAAGATGCAAAATGAAGCTTTGATTCAATTAGGGTGAAGTTTGGCTTATATAATTCAAGGGTAAAATTGTCATTTTAGCCATTAGGGCATTCTCCTATATGTCCCACCACCATCCTCAGGACACAGTTATTCCTCATTTATAGGATACAATATCCATGCCGAATTGTTTGTCCGAATGTTTTGGTTGTATCCAAAGGCAGGATTAAAAGGTTATTCAGAATTGGCAAACCAATCCAGCATTGAATCACTTGAAACAAACGAGGCCTAAGTCTCCTAAAAAAGTACAAAAAAAATCTTTCACTTGACATCCACTTTTAATCACCAAGGTTTGCCAAAGTTTTATCAAAATTCAGCTACGAAATCAATATAGAGTCGTCAAAATTCAGCTGACAAATATTTTCTGGTAAATTTCTTCCTTTTGGTGCTAACATTTCATGTACAACCAAAAAAGTCAAAGGGCGAAAGAAAAAGTGTACACATCGCCTAAAATCATCACTGTAAATACTATATTTATGCCAAGAATTCTCGGCTATAACCATCATGAAGTGCCCGAGTTCATTGATGAAACAGAGCAGTCGAGCATTGCATTTAAAGATTGAAACACTGGATGAGCTCGGCTGTTGTGCAAGCAAGAGGCCCGTGTTTGATCCAATCCTTCCGAGATCAGATAATAAGTTACCAATCCAAGCTGATATTCCTTGATACATATAGCTTATCTATATATTCTATAACTGGGCGTGATGCATTGATGTACCTTCTCATTTCCTTTTCTGCGGACTCATCTAAGACAAGATTGAAAAAAGATCAGTTGAAATCATGTAACTAGAATTTCAATATTTAGGAGAAAAAACAACATGACAACATGAAACACACGCATAGGCGTGCTTATCAGCGTGTCTAGCTCCTCTCCAATACAAATGGATCAAATATTCTTATAAAAAAAATGGATGACAAATGTGACCCTCATTTTTTACTAAAGTATTAATGTAAAGAAAAACTGACTCTTCCAATTAAGGGGTGTACCCTGGGAACTGATTGCAAAGGAGGGGGGATTTTTCTAGTCCAATCATGAGGCTATCTATCTATAATTAATTTAGTTTTTTACGGTCTTCTCAACATGCATTATATTGTGAACGATTCAAATGACCAAAACAAACCTAACTTGAACATTATAAGAGAGGAATGGAGGCTAAGAATTGGAGAGGAGCCAGTTGAAGATTTCTTGAGATATGAAATTCAGCTGAAGATTCCCAATCCCCACCACACACACACCCCCCCAATTAACTGAGTATATTCTCTTAACCGTATACTGAAAATGATAGTTTTTGTATTTCTTTTCATTCCCTTCGTAATTCCATGAACCAAACATGGGCCGAAAGGTTGCACCCTGCCCCCAAAATGGGAAAAAAGGAACAAAAAAACAAAAAACAAAACATACAAAAAAAAATGTAAAAGATGATATAATCTTAAGTGTGCATTTGGACGTTCCATTATATTAACATTGCCCACTTATTGTTGGCATATTCCATTATATGCATATTGATAATCACAAACAGGGCCATTACAGAAAATATATTGATGAAAGAAAAGGAATTTGAGCTATAAAACAGCTGTCTTGGATGAAATCCAAAAACTAATATCATCTACCATCAGTTGTTCTGCAGATTGCTCCCTTACAACCATAATCTTTTACTGTGAGAAAACATTCAATTTTGTTGCCGTGACCAAACACAAATTATTAAATATACCACACAGTTGTCGAAGTTTACGTTCCTGAGATTAGTGGTGCCATATAACATTCTAACATAGTCTCAGGTGTTTTTTCATAGTAGGCTAATAATGTCCTTACAAGTTACAAGTATCCATATTATTTATTGTGGTATGCTTTATTGATGATTATATTTATCAATACTGTCAACATATTTTGGTGTATTCAGTTAATTCAACAATGGCCCGGTTCGAATTGTCAATAGCTTTACTCTTACACACTAAAAAAACCTCCATAAAACCATATCATTCTACCTATAAAGGATGGCAAACTCACCGGTTTCAGTTAGCTTCAGCAGAAGTTGTTCCCTAGTTGGGAGAGCACACATCCCAGCAGAAACTGCTGTTCTGACTGCCCACGTATGGTATGGTGCACAAACTTGTGCATAAGCTGCTGATGCTGCTTCTTTTAAAGAGCAATAGCTGAGAAACAAAGAAATATGAGATTCTGTCGCCAAGGAGAATGAAGAAAAAAATTACAATAACCACATAAATGATGAAAGATTCAGATACCACCAAAGAAATGACGAAGCATAGAGTTGATCTGAGAGTCTAGCAAGACAAAATGCTTTGGATAAACCCATGAACAAGAAAAATACTTTTGAATATTCCACGTTTGTCATTCACATTCTGTGCTACGGAAAATACTAACTACCATCCACTAGGTGGTGGACAATGGGGTAAATAATGCATGGGCATCTGTGGAAAGTATACCTATAAAGTATACCAATATCTGTGAAAATGATAGGCCTCACCTCTAAAAATATATTGACATTAGAATTTTTTTTTATCCTCATTAGACAGACTATTAAGTGGGCGGTGGTTAGCATCAACATGGGCGGACCTAAGGCTTGGGGGGCAGGGGCCATGGTACCCCCACTTTTTTCCATACTTATATGTACATATATATTTATAGGCT
>JAULJZ010213244.1:0-18465 GCA_032270985.1 Heliamphora pulchella | reverse complement strand
TGGCCTTTTGCTATGAACCCGTCTGGCTGCATCATATAGATGCTCTCGTCAAGACTTCCGTTAAGGAATGCCGTCTTAACGTCCATTTACCAAATCTCGTAATCGAAATGAGAAGCAATGGATAAGAGAACCTGAATGGACTTAAGCATAGCCATCGGTGAATAGGTTTTCTCATAATCGAACCCTTCTTTCTGAGTAAACCCCTTCGCAACAAGCCTAGCTTTCAAGGTTTTTACCTCCCCGTCTACTCCTCTCTTTTTCTTGAAGATCCATTTACACCCGATGGGTTTTATCCTATTTATTGGATCTACAAGCTCCCAGACCTAATTAGAGTACATAGACTCTATCTCAGATTCCATAGCCTTTTGCCATCATTCTACATCCTTGTCTTGTAGTGCTTTATTATAGTTTTTGTATTCGGTATCATGTTCTTCTGGGATCATGTCGCAAGACTTTCCCGAAAACATGAACCTCTTGGGTTGACGAACAACCCTCCCACTACGACGAAGCTCCTGCTCACGATAGGTGGTATCTCATTTCGTTCATTAGATATGTTTTCCAGTTGTACCAAATTTTCATTCCTCACCTCTTCAAGAACAACTTGTGACCAGGGTTTGTGATTTATTATATAATCCTCTTCCAAGAATCTTGTATTTGTGCTAACAAATAACTTCTGGCCTTAGGATCATAAAATAAATCACCTTTAGTTCCTTTAGAGTATCCAACAAAGAAACAAACATCTGTCTTTGGTTCCACCATACTTGCATCTCCCACCAACACGAGTGCTAGGTAACCCTATATCCAGAAGTGTTTAAGACTTGGCTTACGCCCAATCCATAACTCCAAAGGGGTTCCGATAACTGCCTTGGTAGGCTCCGTTAATGTTTGAATTAATGACATGTGAAAGTGAAATTGAGATATATGGTAACGAATGATGTTAATATGGCTGTGCTAATGAATAATTCAAAATATTAAAATGTGAGCAAAGTTGGGAGTTTGAGACGAATTTTCAGGATTCAGCTTTAGGGGTCACCGCCCGAGCGATGGGGGTCCGCTCAAGCGGGCTATCAAAAAATGTTTAGAATTATCTCGAATGTTGGAGAAGATTAGGTATTTTATATATATGTCCATAACCCACGTGCACCCTCATTGTTTTATCTCATCTCTCTCTCTCTTCTTCTTCTTCTTTTTCTTCTTCCTCTCTTTGAGAGAGAAACCCAAAAACCCATTGAAAACCCTAACCCTCTACTATGGAAATTGAAGCTTTGAAGCTAGATTGGGAGTAAGCAAGAGTAGAAATCAAGCTTTGAAGCAAGGAGGTGGAAGATAAAGCATCAATGAAGCAAGATCTATCAACATCCAAACCCTAGGAGGGACGAATAGGAGTAACATCAAGTTTTTGAGCAAATTCGAGGTAGGGTCTAGATTATCGTATATGTTTACATTGATTTGGGTTGATAATTTTGTTTATATGAGAAAAACTTGAGTTGATTTCATGCTTGATTAACAAATTCATGGATTTGTGTGTGGGTTGAGTTGGGTTTGAAGAAAATGGGAGCTTTGAGACATGATTAATCATGATATTAGAAGATTTGTTGTATAAAGCGGGTTTATAAGACTTAAAATCTAATGTTTATGGGGTGAAAATAGGGATTTGAAGCATGTTCATGAGTGTTTATGTGTTTTGGGGGTTGAAAACTCAAACAGGGAAAGTCTTGGGGTTTTCTCGGACGACAGCGCACTCGAGCGGAGCCCTGTCCGCTCGAGCACTCAACTGGCAGAGAGTTGGGCGCTCGAGCGCCCGACGTCCTCTTGAGCGAACTAACTGCACAGGGCCAATTTTGTTCGATCGTATCTCCCTCATCCGGACTCCGAATTGCATTATTCTTATACTCGAATTAAAGCCCCGGAAGTCCTCTTTTCAACAAGACTACTCTCACAAAAAAATTCATTTTGTAAAAAAAGTTATGATTAAAATAGTGAGGGTATGTCAAATTTTCCTAACCATTTTCCACCCGTTTTTGGCCAAATACTTTTAAAAAGGATATTTTCATCAATATCAAACCCTTTTATCAAATTTCTTATCCCTTGGGTTATGGTTTTACCTACCTCACTACACTTGGGTTAGGATGCTAGTATCATACCAATTGACGGTGCTTGCGATAAAAAAATAGGTTTTGTTATGTGACTAAGGTCTTGAGAGCTAGTATGGGTGTGAAAAATTGTGGACTATGTAGTCACATAGTTATCATTTAAGAGTTTATGTTTTAGAGAGAAAACAAAGATTTTAACTTGTATGGATATGTATATGTATATGATGGGTGCATTCCATTTGTTTCAAATGACATGATCATGTGTGAGTTAATTATGCGTTGGCATTTCATGGAACTGATAAATGGAATGTGATTTATGAGAAACTATATGTTGAACTTGATTGGAAATGAAATGGGAAGTTGAAATGTAAAAATTGAATAGAGATATTATGAGAAAATATTTGGGGAGAGGAACCAGTTGTGGGTTGGACTTCCATATTTTTTTTGTGAAAAATGAACAAATAATGAACTTTATGGATTAATGTGGATTAAGTTGGCCTGGAGGGTTCGCGGTGAAAGACCAAAAACTTGCGTAAGATAGGGACCACATGTCCACGAGTTAACCCCTGAAATATGGCGTTGTATCGTGGTGAACAACTAGGCGTGTGTGGGTGTGTGCGTGTGAAGAAATTATGAATTGGTGAAAATTGGTGAAAATTTGTATTTTCCTTCGGTTGCACCCATTACACCTCACAAATCATGCATCACCTATGAGTTAATCTATATCCTACGAGCTTCGGCTCACGCATGTTTACTAAACCATTTCATGTTCCGAAGACCAGGGACGATACCAGGGCAAGGGATGCTTTGGAAAACACTAGAAGGAAGACTTTGTGCTTGTTTATATTCTTGCATTATGGTTATATGTAAACTGAAATGGAGGATTGTAATTAAAGATATTATAATTGTAAATTAATTTTTGAGAGTTCAAGCCTTTGTTGTAAATTTGATATGTGCGAGAATATATTTGTTTAAAGAAAACTTTTATATAATCGGAACTCAAATTCTATAATAAATGAAAGTCGTAGCTGATGATCCTTAGGAGGAACGGTTTGTGGTTGGTTCATGGGTCCCCAGGGTTCAGGGTGTGACAGAATGGTATCAGAGCTCTAGGTTCGAATACTTAGGAGCCTTGGAAAGTAACCATAACCGTAGTATGTTACCTGTTTGACGAGGTTAGGCACCACTACGCGGCATGAGTTGTGTGCTTGCATGGGTTTGCGATTGGATTGTGTTGCGTGTGTTATATGTTTATGTGAGCATGGATGGTTAAGTCTTAGGGTGATGTGGCATGCCACATGGCGTCCGATCAACTATTTTGAGATTCAAAATAGAAAAGCGTTTGGCCGACATTCTTTCTATGAGAAATCTGAACAAGTTGCTTGGATTATCGCGTTGCTCTGGGGTTTTCCCTCGGTATGTGAATATGTGTTGATGTAATGTGACTAGGTGTTGGGTAATGTATAACTTGACACTAGAAGGTTAAGTTGAGTTTAATCTAGTGGGGTGTTGTGATGTTCTTGTTGTAAAAGTTATGCCTGTGGGACTAAGGTGAGTTGGGGTTTGGATGGTGGTGTAGGTTGTGGAAGTACGACCCGGTGGTTAGTAATTATGGTGGGTGTAAGCTCAAGAGATGAGCAATAATTGTTCGGAGTATGGAATGTTTATATGAGTCGAGGGTGACCTAGTTAGTTATTCGTTATGTGTTGAGCTACTAGTGGTTCGAGGAACAAGTATGGTATATTGTTTGAAACCCCTTAGACGTTGTTGGTTAGGGATGGATATGAGGTGTGGTTTTATGCGCGTTGAGAATTATGTATGTCATGAGCCGTGTACCCCGAGATTGGGTATGGATGGGAGCCTAGTAGACGGAAGCATAATAATCTCCGGCCTAAAGTGTGTTAGAAAGTTTGTGCTTAGACACGTGGTTGGGAATGTCCATTACCCTGAGGGGTGTTGTTGATAACCACCGTGGTATTATGTGATTTTGAAGGTTGAATTGATGACCCTTGTGTTTTTCGTATGGCGTGGTGCTGAGTTGTGTTTCTTAAGGAAAGCGTATGTGGAAAGAGTATATGGAATGAAGATGTTATCGATGGGTTAGTTGTTGAGTGATGTGCGTGTACGTAAGAGGAGATGTAGATTGATGGTTGTTGTGATGTGGTGAACGAAGATTCGAGGTCGTTTGGAAAGTTTCATGGGGCAGAGTTTTGTGACCTAGGTCGTCGTTCTCAATAATAGGAGATTACGTAGAATGTATGGTGTATGGTAAGAATGTGGATGTGAATGTATGAGACTTGTGGGACAGGACACAGCTGTTGTTGGTGTGGCCAATTTTGTCGTTTTAAGACGACGCGTTGATAGGAAGAGATCCCTTAAGAGGACGATGTCAGTGGTCTATATCTGGCTTAAAGTCTGGATGCGGTGGTGTCTTGAGTTTAAAGTTAGTGAGTGAGAATCGTTTGTCTGTGTGATGTGTAGTTGCTTTCATGACTAGGTAGCTGTGTGTCGGTGTTCTGCGTATGGTGATAAAAGAGTTAAGTGTTTCTAGTTAAACATTTTACAATTTTTGATGGATGTACCGGAGTTGCATAGTTTGCCTATTTGTTTGCTTGTTAGTATGATGTGACCCGTAAGTAGATGTGCTTAAGTGATACGAAAATATGTGGTGTTATCTTACCCTTAGGGGCGAGGGATAAGATGGTGCCGTTTGGTCTATAGTTGGTGGGCAAGGTTTGTTTTGTTTATGTTGCGTGTAGTCGCTTTCACGTTTGGATGACTATGTGCCGGTGGTACCCGTATAATGACATAAGGTACAAGCATTCTCAGTTGAGAGTTTTGCGTTTCTTGGTAGGTATATCGAAGTCGCGAGTTCGAGATTGTGGTGTAGGTTTTGCCTACTTCTTTGGTTGTTACCTACCTGCTAAGAATCGAGTAATGTGGCACGACCCCGTGAGTAGATGGTACATAGCAATGCGAGTATATGTGGTGTTGTCTTTGGTGATTAACTGGTGAGGGTCTGGTGGATGTACGCGATGTATTGTCGGGATATGAAGGAATGAATGATAGTTAATGTGCTTAAGTAGAGGTCTAAGTGTGAAGACCTAGTGCAACGAATGATGTACACATTGTGAATGGTAGCCGATGACGTTTGTACGATGATGGCAGGTGTCTTTACAAAGGCTTGTGGTTAACCTTTTCTTGAGCCGAGTGTATAATGGTTGCCCTAAAAGGTAGTGATGTTGAGTACGAACCTAGCATTAGCTTGTGGTTTCCCTAAGAAGAGAGATGTTTCATAATTGATTGACCGATGTGATGGTTCATTCTTGGTGGAAGTAAAACATTAGGATTGTAAAAGTACGGATTTGTTTTCTCTTGGTTTCCTGAAAGGCCTATTTGAACCCGAGTGTATGGGTGATGTTTCTGGAGATGTAGTTTAATTTGTATGAAATGCTAGTAGCTTTAGTTCAATTCGGATGAGGCCTCTAACGGAGTTCAGTGGTTTAACTGTTTATGTGGTGACCTCATCGAGTATCGGTTCTATGGAATTCTTATAGGAATATAGGCTAGTGTTTCGGCCCATTAGGAGATCGTGCTTGGGAACCATGTTGGGTGCATGAGGTTTGAAAGGACCATAAAAAGGGTTCGATAGTATGGTTGGCCTAGTGCTGAGGTGGAATGTTTTGAGCATGATATGTTTGAAGATTGTTCATGTTCGACCACAGGTTCATAGGTGGGTATGCTGATTGCCTATGGGAATGAAGTGTGTAATGATAGGTTTCAATAGTACACTGTGTGGATTGGGTAGCCTAAGGCAATAGGCAAAAAAAAAATTGTGCATCAAGATGTCGACGATAGATACATGCCTAGGAAGCAGAAGTGCTGGAAGAATTTGTATGATTGTGAAAGTTACTAGTAACTTTGAATAAAGGAACTTAAGAGTAAATCTTCTTTGTTTGGGTGCCGTGTGTTTCCCGTGTAAGTTGCTTGGACAGTGGGTTCGAGGTTGTGATTTGCCTAGTGGAAGTTTGGATTAGTGAAGGGTAACCTTGTGAAGTGAGGTTTAAGCATGATAGAAATATTAGCGTTGTGTCTCAGAGTATGAAGGGTGATGAATTTTTAGTTCTATGGGAGGTATGGCGTAAGGTATGAGGATTGACACTGTTCCAGTGTGTGCGAATGAGGTCTGAGAGTTAAGAGCTTAATTGCAATGGGTGACCAGGTATTATGATCAGGGTTAACGGTAGTTGTGTTCCTACGGGCTGGGCGACCTCAAGGTGAGATATACAGGATTTTGTGAAGACTAAGTATTGGTGGGTATTGGGAGTACGTTGAGGTTGGGTCATAAATTTTAGTTCTTTTAGGAAAATGTAAGTCTCGGTAAGTTGGTGTTCATGTTGTGATCCACTGTATATCGTTAACTGTTATATGCAGCTTGTTCTGGATGATGTGGGTACAGTTATACCTCTAGCTCTCGACAGAGTGAGAAATTTGTTGGAACCTTGTGGTTAGAGTATTCATGTGATGTATTTCTAACAGGCACATGTGAATCTGAATTCGTGTTTTGAGCTTTGAAATATTCAGAGTTTTTAAAGTGTGAAGAATTCTTAACCGTTTGAAGGGAAGGCGCGAATGTCTATGATATTGTCAAAGAGTAGGGTCATGTACATGCGAAGGATTGCTAGTTATCTAATTTGGGTTAGAAGATTGCAGACTCGAGAAATTAATGAGTAAGTGTATGTCTGTGAGGTGTTTAACTCCTGTGGAGTGGTTAATCCTAGTGGGTATGAAGTTGAAGTGGCAATGTTGATTTCGCTTTAATGGTTGAAGAACTAGAGTGATGAAGTGCAAGTAGTGATATGATTTTAAGTTGTGGTGGTTAGTTGGCTATAAGGCATGAGGCAATTTTGAGGCGTGTAACTCATGTGAATAATGTTCGAGTTTGAGAAACATGTGTTTGGGTTGAAGGAGTAGTCCTTAGTTACATTGGAATACAGCTGTGGATTTGACTGTGAGTTGACAAAGTTGGGAGAATCTCAGTAGTGTTAAGATCTGTGACGCATAGTGCTATGGTTGAGGATGTTTGTTTTTCGGGCATGTGTATGTGGTGTGAGAAGGCGGTCGGGGATGGATAGTCGGTGACCAATGAAGGAGTGATTAACTCCTGATCTGATGTTGATTAGTACAGCTTCGCGATCGGTTCAATGACATATAGATGATTCTAACATTTGTGAAATATTGGTGTTCGGAAGTTCAGCCTAATGTTAAGGTACCACCTTTGGGGGATAAAGACGTGTTAGCATTTTTATTATGACCTAGTGTAACGATTTATTATTTTAGACGTAGCGGTTCATGATGGAATTAAGACAAATGCTATGTAGATCACACGAATAAAGAAGTTTGGGGACAGACATTAAGATTAACGGAAAGTTTGGTGTGACGTGAGACGAATTTCGGGGATGAAATTCCCAAAAGGGGGGAAAGTTGTAAGGACCTAATACTTGTTTATTTTGTTCCTTCATATTTTCGGTAAAAGAAGAGATGAAATTAAAATTGGGCATGGGTGTTATAGAATTTTGTTCGTTAATGGTTGAATTAATGACATGTGAAAGTGAAATTGAGATATATGGTAACGAATGATGTTAATATGGCTGTGCTAATGAATAATTTAAAATATTAAAATGTGAGCAAAGTTGGGAGTTTGAGACGAATTTTCAAGATTCAGCTCTATAACCTTTAGCCGAAAATAGCCTCTTGGTCATCTTACCCTCTAAGCAAGATTCACAGACTGGAAGTGTCTCCACTTCCAATGAACTCAAAGGTCCATTTGCTACCCGTCTATTTATCCTTTTTAGATTAATATGATCTAAGCGTAAATGCCAAAGAAACGTTTGGTTCATTAAAGAATGAAACTTTCTCGTATATGGTAATATAGATGTATTATTCGTTTCAGTCAGTTGCAGTGTAGGAGAGATTGAAGTAATAATATAAAAATCATTCAGTAATGTACCAGAACAGATAACCCGTTTATTATCCTTAATAACTGCAAAGTTATTAAAATAAATTAAATATCTGTCTGTAGCCAATCTAGAAAAATAGAAACTAAGTTCCTTCTAATGGCAGGTACATAAAGACAATCTCTCAATATTAAAATTCGATCTCTACCAAAACTGAGAGTGACATCTCCTACTGCAACTGTTGTTACCTTTGTATTATTGCCCATATGCAGGTAAATCTCTCCATCACTAAGTTGTCGGGTTTTCTAGAATCCCTGCAATGAATTGCAGACATGATTAGTGTCTCCCATATCTACACACCAGGTACCGGAAGATAACACCGCTAAATATGTTTCCACAACCAGTGAACAAAAATTACCCTATTTGCTCTGCCCTCTGAGAAATACTGGACATAGCTTTTTCCAGTGTCGGGTTTGGTTACAGTGAAAACATATGCCTTTTGGCTTTTTCACACCAGTATGTGACTCACTAACTACCCTGGAAACTGTGTCTCCTTGTTTCTGAACCTTTTCCCTTTTTCATGCCTTTTGGCCCAAAGAAAGAACCTTTTTCATAAACAAACACGTTTTTGGGTATTGAAGGAATACCATTTGTAGTGAAAATTATATCCAAGTTACATTTTCAGTTAACAAAATTTGGTCCCGTTAGTTTGTTTTCTTTGAGTATTGAAGTGAATGGATTGAAATCTATTTTAATCCTGAGAATCACATAATTAAAAAATAATTAATTATGGTGAGCAAAACTTTGAATTTATTTTAATTTGGTTCCCTCTACCATTTTAAAAATAAATTCGCCAGCAGCCTGGTAACCTGTGAATAACATACCACGATGGGTGGACGTCTACTATCCATCATAAGACCAGGCAAGCCAATTTCTTTTAGTTTTACTATCTAGGTAACTGATCATACCAAGTACAATTAAATAGCTGATATAGTTTCGATCCAATATATAATAACAATGAATCAGATGGAGAGGATATTATTATATACAGCTAAGTGTTAACAATCACCTAATTACAAATCAATCGCTTCGCAATGAACCCCTTTAGATGGAGAAGTGATCCATACTAATAATTATCTAAAATTATTACTAAAGGAGATTTGTACTGGTGATATCATAATTAATCTGTCCGATGGGAAGGAAGACTTACTGCCAACACGTAGGGTTTAATTGCATCGCTTACAAACTGATGATGGAGACCGCGGGATTTATCTGTGAATATATTTCCTCTCCCATTTAGATTTTTAAAAATATTTTTGAGGTGTATAAAAATTTGTTTAATTAAAATATATTTATTAATTTTGAAAATCATACGATTTAAAAGAATCAAACATCTTTCCGTGTACACGATAATAAAGATTCTGGTTTATCAAACCATCTTTTTTCGTGTTTAAATGGGTAACAAATAAAATTTAATAAATGCACAGTTTTTTCTCCAGCTTTTCAGCTAAGGTAGTGATTAAAAGCATTTATTTATTTTATTTTATGTTCCATACTTTTTAAAAAATAATAATTTATTTCGATTATATATTTTTCTATCTAATTAATTCAAAATTTGAAATTAATTTTCACGTTTTTTCAAGATATCTGATTAAAAAAAATCATCTTAAATGTGATATTTTGTAAAAAAATCAAACATCTAAAATTTTTTCATTTAATTAAAATTAATTAATTATAAAAAACTTAATTTTATTTTTAATTACAAAATATTTTTATTAAAATCGAATATTCAAATTAATTAAATAAACAGGATAAATAAAATCAATAAATATCATACGCGCAGTTAATAAAGAATTAAATGCAAGATAAATATAAATATCTCAGTTTTATGATCCATCTAAAACTCTTTAGAGTTTTAGTTTCCTGTTAAGAGATAAGCTGCAATAATCCTGTTCTGAATAAACTTCTTGTGTCCAGTTTGCATCAGAACTCCTTGATACTATCTGATATATCAATATATACCCTATCAGTCTCGTATATATCAGAATATACATCAAACCAACCCTAGGAGAGAGAAAGTCGCCAGACCACCACCAGCCACTGCCGCAGCCACCTCGCTGCCGCCTTCAGGTGCCTCGTGCTGCCTCATCCGAGCTCCATTTTTGACGAGTTTTATATTGTTGGAAAGCTCTCAAAATATGAGATTGTTCTGTTAAAAATTTTTCTAGAAAGCTGCTCAAAAAACGGCTGAAAAAATGGCCCGAACCTTAAAAACACTGCTGCCCACCACAGCACTGCGCCGCCAATTTCCCGTGACTTTTTCGACCTCTTTTCGAACTCGGTTTTCGACGTACTTTATATTAAAACAAAGCTGTTGAAAAATACTATTTTTATATGGAAAAATATACTCAAAAATAGCTTGAAAACCCGCCGAAAAATCACCTGAAACGGATTGCCGCCGCTCACCAGTGCCGTCGCCATTTACCGCCAACTTCCCGAGGCCATTTCGGCCTCATCCGAACTCTGTTTTCGATGTATTTTATATCAAAAGAAATCTCTCAAAAAATAATATCTTTATGTAAAAAGTACTTCTCAAAAATAGCCTATAAAACTGTTGAAAAACTGCCTGAAAGCTGCTGTTGTAGCGCTGCCGTCGTCAGAAAAAATCGTTGCTATTTTTTTCCTTTTTTAATGCATTGTTTGCCCAGTTTTTTTCTGATTTTTCAAAGTATTTGAAGGTATGTTTTATTGATATTTTATGTTTTACATGGTTATGTGCATTTAAAACTTTAGTTTTATTTATGCATGTTATAACACAGAAATGTGGTGTTATATGATTGTAAAACCTAAGATGGATATGTGGTCTTGCGGTATCTAAAACTCTGATTTTAGTAACACGTGTGTGTGTGTGTGTGTGTGCATGTGGATGGACGAAAATGTGGTCCGATGTCCCGTGCACATAAAAGTGGTCCAATGTGATGTGGGCGGAAAAGTGGCTCACTAAACGTTAACTCTGGTTGACGTGGACGAAAAAGTGATCCGCGGACGAAAATGTGGTCCGATGTTCCGAGGATGGAAAAGTGGTCCTGGCGATGTATTTATGTGCCAGTATCTGAAGGACAAAAAATGGTCCTGAAGAGGTACGTGTTGTGCGGGATGCATGTGTTGCGTCGTGTGGATGGCGTATGTAGCGTGAGTTGCATGTATTGCATCAGTTAACTCCGGTTAACTAGCCTGTTATTGGGGCTTGTGATAGTCTATATAGATATATATACGTGCGTTGCATATATACCTGTGTTGTATGTGGGCTCATAAGTATCGAGGCTCGTGGAAGTCGATCCTTCCATGTGAAGCACTGTAGCCTTTTCATATGTATAAAAAACCATTTTTTTTAAAACTATTTTTAAGGCTTATGTGAGTCGTGATATAAAACTATTTTCAAACTTGTTTTGAGGCTCGAGCGAGTCGTTACATACATATTACATCTGCTAGCATATTTAGCGTATATTGCACGGTTATCTAGTTTCTGCTGAGTTTTGGCTCACGATGTGAGATTTGAAATGCTTTTCAGATACCAGTCACGCAAGTTGATCTGGAGGTGCCAGAGGGGCGGAAGATTTGTAATCTTTCTTTTGTTTCTTTTGAGCCATGTATGTTTACATGTTAGCGGTGTTGGGACCGCGTGTTGTAAGTCTGTGGGCGATAAATATTAAATGCATGTATTCTTTATTTTGAGAGTATAACATTGGGTTAGGTGTTATGTATGTTTGTTGTTGGGTGTATCACGTGACCCAGAGTTTGGAGCGTGACAAAACTATGAGATACAACTAAATCACACCACAAAAATGCTTTAAAAGCAAGAAATAGATTACATATTGATCTAAACAAATAGTGCAAAGAAGAGAACAAATAAAAACACAAAATCAATAGAAATATCTGACACAAGTTAGGCTCAACTTGTGAATAGTAAATACCTGAACTGAGCAATTTCCCTTACAGTTCCACCGATTCCACAACCAACATCCAACACCTATAGCATCAACATAAAGCCAAAAACATCAATCTCAAACAATAACGCACAATCAGTTCATTATTGGCTTCAGAACCAATCGAGCGAGAAAGACCTTCTGTCCAGGTTTTAAGCCTAATTATAAAGCAAGAAAGTGCTCATGTCATTTAATGCTCTCTTTAAGAGACTCTCCTTTCCATCTGTAAGAAGAGACATAATGATCATGTTCATTTTTGGTTTTATCATAAACAGTTGCCAAGGCACCGTTTAATGTATATAATATGGTGTAGATTACTCAGGTGTGAAATAGAAAGTGAGCGAAATTGAAGGAAGCATTGCAAGGAGGACCAATATTAACCTGGGGGCAAAATGGAATGACTCTCCCCAGCCATATTCATAGAAGCTGGTGACGAGATCATAATATTTATTCACTTGATACCACATCAGGTAATATTTATTGATTACTTGATACCATTTGATTCCCATTCCCTCTACATGACTATCAAAAGTCTTAGTCGGTAATCTCTTCGTAAAAGGATCTGTAAGGTTGTCTCTTGATACAATCTTGGTCACAGTAACATCACATCTTTGTCCAATTCTCGTATCAGGTGATACTTACGCTCAATGTGCTTGCCTTTCTTATAGACCCTTGGCTCCTTCGAGTTTGCAACCGCTCCGCTATTGTCAGAATAAAGTGTAATAGCCGACTGAACTAAAAGTATCACTTTTGGATCCATCAGAAAATTCCTAAGCCAAATGGCCTTCTTAGCTGCTTCAGAAGTTGCCACATACTCGGCCTCCATGGTGGAATCAACAATGCAGGACTGCTTAATATTCCTATAACTTATAGCTCCACCTCCTAAGGTAAACACATATTCTGAGGTAGACTTATGGAAATCCCTGTCAGACTGTAAATCTGAGTCTGTGTGCCCTAAAGGTACTAGACTGTCTTCCTGCTAAACCAACATATAATCCTTAGTTCTTTTTAGGTACTTGATTATATTCTTTATCGCCATTCAATAATGCTCCTACTCTAGGTTAGACTGATATCTACTAACCATGCCTACGGCAAAGCAGATGTCGGGTCTAGTGCAAAGCATAGCATACATGAGACTTCCTACTCCCGAAGCATAAAGAACCACCTTTATCTTCTCTATCTTATCAGGTGTCTTAGGATACTAATCTTTGGATAGAGTGATTCCATGTCTAAAAAGGAGAAAACTTTTATTGGAATCCTGCATACTAAAATGAGTAAAGATATCATTGATATACTTTCCTTGTGATAAGCCTAACATTCTTTGTTTTTGATCTCGCACTTGCTTGATCCCAAGGATGTGACTGGCTTCTTCCAAGTCCTTCATATCGAAATACCCAGATAACCAT
Organism: Heliamphora pulchella; assembly: GCA_032270985.1. Lineage (NCBI taxonomy): Eukaryota > Viridiplantae > Streptophyta > Magnoliopsida > Ericales > Sarraceniaceae > Heliamphora > Heliamphora pulchella. The sequence continues at coordinate 5,023 of JAULJZ010213244.1, read as the reverse complement.
ACCTTGACCGTAGATAATGCCCCCACATTGTTTTTAATAAACAATATATTCTACATAAAGTACTAAAAAGATCACCACACTTCTTGTACACATAGGACTCATCCGAACTTTGATCAAAACTATAAGACTTTATAGCTTGATCAAACCAAGTGTTCCAAGACCTCGATGCTTGCTTAAGTCCATAAATGGATCTCTTAAGCTTACACAACATGTGTTTCTAGCCCTTTGTAATGAATCCATCTATTTGTATCATATAGAGACACTCGTCAAGACTTCTGTTAAGGAAAGTTGTCTTAACATCCATTTGCCAGATTTCGTAATCGAAATGAGCGACAACGGATAAGAGAATTCAAATAGACTTAAGCATGGCTACTGGCGAAAAGATTTTCTCATAATCGATCCCTTCTTTCTGAATGAACCCTTTAGCAACATGCCTAGCTTTGACGGTTTTAACCTTCCCGTCTACTCTTCTCTTCCTCCTGTAGATCCACTTGCATCCAATAGATTTTATCTATTTGAGTGTTTTTACAAGTTTCTAGACCTGATTGGAAAACATAGATTCTATCTTAGAATTCATAGCCCTTTGCCAAAGATTTGCATCTTTGTCTTTGAGTACTTCATTGTAGTTACAGGGTTCGGTATCTAGTTTAGTCGAAATCTTGTCAAATCATTCTCCCAAGAACATATACCAATCAGGTTGATGAACAACCCTCCCACTACGACAAGGCAATACCTGTGTCTATGTACAAGCAATAACATGCTGTGCAGAATCTGAACCCCGTGCATTAGCACCTTGTTCTTGATTTGCACATGTCCCGATAATCCTCCCACTATGATGAGGTAATGGAATATCAGTAACTTGTGGTTCCTCTTCCGTTCTACTAGTATTTTCTCTCAGTTATTTCAAAATAATTTTTCTATTGGACCTATGATCTATAATATAATTCTCTTCCAAGAATCGGGCATTGGTGCTAATAACAACCTCCGGATCCTTAGGATTATAAAATAGGCCACCCTTCATTTTCTTGGGATACCCCACAAAGAAATAGACTTCTATCATCGGTTCTAACTTACCTGTGTTTTCTTTCAGCACATGTGCTGGACACCCCCAAATCTAAATGTGTTTTAGACTAGGCTTACGCCCGATCCACAATTCTATGGGAGTAGAAGGTACTGACTTAGAAGGTACAAAGTTCTTAATATAAGCCGTTGTCTCTAAAGCTTGTCTCCAAAACGAATTGGGTAAGCTTGAATAACTCATCATTGACCTTACCATCTCTATAAGAGTCATATTTTTTCTTTCTGCTACACCATTCTGCTGTGAAGTGCCAGGTGCAGTCAACTATGATATAATACCCTCTAATGATAAGTAGTCCTTAAACTCTCCAAATAGGTATTCTCCACCACGGTCGGATCGTAGTGATTTGATACTGTTATCCAGACGCTTCTCTACCTCCACCTTGAATTCTTTGAATATCTAAAACATCCAGACTTATGGTGCATCAGGTAAATGTATCCATACCTTGAGTAGTTATCAATGAAACTGACGAAATACTCAAAGTCACCTCTAGCCCAGATTGTCATAGGACCACATACATCAGAATGAACCAGCTCCAACTGCTTTTTAGCTCTATTGTCTTTGTCCAAAAAGAGCCTCTTGGTCATCTTACCCTCTAAGCAAGATTCATAGATTGGAAGTGCCTCTACTTCCAATAAACTCAAAGAACTATCTACTACCAGTCTGTTTATCCTTCTTAGATTAATATGACCCAAGCGTAAGTGGCAAAAAAATGTTTGGTTCATTAAAGAAGGAAACTTTCTCTTATATGGTAATATAGATGTATTATTCGTTTCAACCAGTTGCAGTGTAGGAGAGATTGGAGTAATAATATTAAAATCATCCAGCAATGTACCATAACAGATAACCTGTTTATTATCCTTAATAACCACAGAGTTATTAAAATAAACTAAATATCCGTCTTAAACCAATCCAGAAGTGAAAACTAAATTCCTTCTAATGGCTAGTACATAAAAATAATCTCTCATTATTAAAATTCGATCTCTACCAAAACTGACAGTAACATCTCCTACTACAACTACTGTTACCTTTGTATTATTATCCATGTGCAGGTAAATCTATCCATCACTAAGTTGTCGAATTTTTTAAAACTCCTGCAATGAATTGCAGACATGATTAGTGGCTCTCGTATCTACACACTAGGTACCGGTAGATAACACCGCTAAATATGTTTTCAAAACTAGTGAACTGAAATTATTCTATTTGTTCTGCCTTTTGAGAAATACTGGACATAACTTTTTCTAGTGTCGGGTCTAGTTGCAGTGAAAACATTTACCTTTCATCTTTTTCACACCAGTCCGTAGCCCACTAACTATCCTGAAAACTGTGTCTCCCTATTTCTGAACCTTTTTCATTTTCTTGCCTTTCGGCCTAGAGAAATAACTATTTTCATAAATAAACACATTTCTTGGTATTGAAGGAATACCATTTGTAGTTAAAACTATATTCAAGTTAAATTTTTAGTCAACAAAATTTGGTCACGTAAAGTTTTCTTTGAGTATTAAAGCGAGTGGGTTGAAATTCATTTTAATATTGAGAATCACATAATTAAATAGAACCGTTAATTATGATGAGCATAACTTTGAATTCATTTTAATTTGGTTCCCTCTACCATTTTAAAATTAATTCGCCAACAACCTGGTAACCTATGAATAGAATGCCACGATGGGTAGACGTCTACTATCCATCATAAGACCTGACATACCAATTCTTTTTAATTTTACTATCTAGGCAACTGACCATGCCAAGTAAAATTAAATAGCTGACATAATTTCGGTCCAGCATATAATAGCAGTGACTCAAATGGAGAGAATACTATTATATACTACTATGTGTTAACCATCACCTAATCTCAAATCAATCGCTGCGCAATGAACCCTTTAGATGAAAAAGTGATCCACACTAATAATTATCCAGAATTATTCCTAAATGAGGTTTGTATTGGCGATATCATAATTAATCTGTCTGATGGGGAGGAAGGGTTTACTGCCAACACGCAGGATTTAATTGTATCGCCTACAAACTGGTGATGGAGATCGCGTATTTATCTGTGAATAAATTCTCTCTTCTACTTAGATTTTTAAAACATTTTTTAGGGTTATAAAAATCTGTTTAATTAAAATAAATTTATTAATTTTGAAAGTCACACGATCTAAAAGAGTTAAACATCTTTCCGTGTACACGATTTTAAAGATTCTAGTTTATCAAACCATTTTTTCGTGTTTAAATTCGCAACAAATAAAATTTAATAAATACACAATTTTTATTTAGCTTTTCAGTTAAGGTAGTGATTAAAAGCAATTATTTATTTTATTTTTCGTTTCAGATTTTTTGAAAAATAATAATTTATTTCGATTAAATATTTTTTCATTTAATTAATTCAAATTGCGGAATTAATTCTCACGTTTTTTTCAAGATATCCGATTTAAAAAAATATCTTAAACGTGATATATTGTAAAAAATAAAATATATAAAATTTTTCTATTTAATTAAAATTAATTAATTAAAAAAACTTAATTTTATTTTTCATTACAAAATATTTTAATTGAAATCGAATTTTTGAATTAATTAAATTATCAGGATAAAACTAATATTTATCATCTACGCAGTTAATAAAAAAATAAATGCAGGATATATAAAAAATATCTCGATTTTATGATCGAATCGAAACTCTAAAGAGTTTCAGTCTCCTGTTTAAAAAAATAAGCTTCAAGCATCATTTTCTAAATTAATTTCCTATATCCAGATTGCTTCAGGACTCATCGGTCAATCTTTATCAGAAATTTTATGCCAACCAAAACAGTGAAACCGCAGCCAACCAAACAGCTCGGTATTGCCAAAATTCTTTATGGGAATTGGCTGCCTCTATTTGAAATTAAAAAATTTCGTTTTTGCGCCTTGGCTTCCTTTCTTTTCATTGAGGCTTCAAAACAGCCGCAGCATGTGCCTGCTGCTTGGGATTGCCGCATCAGATTGCTGCGGGTTTGGGAGGGCCACGTTTGGCTGGAAAAACAGTGTGCAACAGTTTTGTTTGAGAAAAAAAAAACACAGCCAATCTAGTTTGAAATTTTGCCTGTAATTTCGCCGGCCCTGCTGTGGAATTGCTTGCTTGCGAATTGCCGAAATAGCCTAGTTTGGCGCCGCTTGATCTGCTGTTTGGAAACCCACTGTGCAAGCTGTGCTTACTGTTTTAAAATAAGCTTTTGTTTAAATTGCTGCACTGATATTTAGAAAAAACCCGGTGTTGCTACAGTGTGTGCTTAAGGCGCTGTTTGGCTTGCTTGCTTCGAAAACAGTGCACCATTGGTTTCTTCAACATAGCGCTGCTATGTGAAAACTGCTGCGACATGGTTTTTTTAAATAAAAAAAAAAACTGTTTAGTGAAAAAAAAATCCCACAGCTTTAAACCTGTTCTTTGTTCTTCGACAGTTCTTCATTCATTCTTTTTTTTTCGATTACATAAAATCAAAAAAATATACAAGAACTAGAAACCGAAAAATTATTATTTTTACATTGATCCTATACCTTCGTAGAGTTCACAATCAATCTACCACGATCAACCTTCGTGGTTAAAAAAAATAAATCATCATTCACGCATTCAATCAAATATGAAAATAATAGATAATCATATAATCGGGATTAGAACGCCTACAAAATAAAGTTAGCAACAGTTCTAAAACTACCTGATCTCGATAATCGTAAACAAAAAAAAACGGCTATGATACCAATTTATTGGAGGCAAAACTGCCAAGATCATTATTTTTGTAAACAATTTTCAGTAAAAATGAACTAAACGGGCAAACACCTAACGGGCTCTAGATAAAAAATTTGACGTTGAACGATAAAAAATAAACCCGTTTCCCAAAAGTTAATTTAGAAGAATACCTTTTTGTCGATCTATTCTTCAACTACGATTTGATTCCGAGTTGAAACTCCTATCAGATC
>JAULJZ010213233.1:0-18466 GCA_032270985.1 Heliamphora pulchella | reverse complement strand
GACTCAATTATCAATTGGGTTCAACACAAAATATTCTCAAGAATACTTAGGTATTTTAATTCTCTTGAGAGATAAGTTATTTCTTTTGGCTAAAAGTGTCAACTCATTTGTTCAATATGTGTCAACACTTCCTTTTTGAAAAATATAAATATTATCCTTTTAAAGCTATTTATTCTTAGAAAATAAATTTATAAAAATTATCAAATTAAATCAATATAAAAAGCCATTGGGCTAACAATTTTACTTTTTTTGATGATTACAACCATTTCAACATTTTCTAAAAAATATTTAAAAAGATTTTTCAACAAGAATTTTCCTCCTATCGATATGCCTTAAACAAAATATGCAATTACAAAGGTTAGACATTAAAACAATATTGTATAATGCATTTTTAAGAGAATTAACAATATAAACTTAGAAAGATTTGTGCATTACAACAATTATGTGCAAAGTGATTTTTCATACATATAGATATCTATCAAAAGGAATTTATTATACACAAATATTCATCCATATGCATAGAAAATTTAAACCATTAAACCATTTAACCACATCATTCAATCACCAAAAACAAACAACAAGAACAGGAAATATATGTTAAACCATTACAACTTCTCCTTCAATTAAAAAAAAACTACTGAATGTTTGTGAATGTTTGTACTTCTTCTTACACTCTCTGCCTTTCCCTTTCACACTTCACTCCCCTTCACCCACTTTTACCCCTTTTGGAATTATCAAAAAGGGGTTAATCATTGGTCGTCCATGAATCATTTGAATTGCTTCTTTGTTTCAGCTTTCTATTTGCTCGCAGAGGCTCGTTCCTTGGACGATCGAGCGCGTTCATCTTTGGCTTCTGCTGTTACCATGGTTTCAAAGGTGGCAGACAAGGCAAGATCTGCTTCACACTTCAAACATGCCACTTTCTCTTCTTTTCTTTCCTTAGGCTTGAACCGCTTGTTCCAAGCTTCACGAACCCATTGAAGATGTTCCTCGACTTTGTGAGAATTGTCATGCACAGCAGTGATAATCCCCTGGTCATATTCCTTCCTAACCTGGTGTAGGATTGCCTTGTTGCAATTCACTATGGAGACAATGCTGTCATCTATGGTTTTGCAAAGGGCACTCCCGGCATTCGTTGCATTCTCAACGTCACGCCAAAGGCTATGGTTGGTTTTATCTAAATGCTTGACTCTTTCAAATAAGAAAGATACGATTTTGTTGAGATCAAACATGTCTTGATCAACCTTATATTGGAAGGAAGACAAGAAAGATGATAAATCTTTGATCAAGGAAACAACCTCAGAGAGATCAACACTGAGAGGAGCAGATGAAGAGACAGGTAGAGCAGATGAAGCATGAACATGTGTAACAGGAGGAGGAGCATGAGAAGGATCAGGAATGTTTGTCCTAGTGGATAGAGGAGCAGGGGAATCAAAGTCAACATGGATAGGAGAAAAGTCTCATGATGCAGACTGAGTGCGAGAGACAGGTGGCGTACCACGCATGGTGGTCCAAACTCCATCAACTAGAGAGATTTGCATGTGTTTCAGTGTAGAAGCGCCATACAAATCATGTTTAGAGAATGGCACCATTTTCTCAACGGATAAGTCTACGCCAAAATGGCGAAAGACTCGGGTCAAATACATAGCATGTGGAAGAGAAGAGCTGGACTTGCTATAAGACTGCAACATGTTAGAAATGAAAAGGAATCCTAAATCAAGATCTTTGTTCTCCATGATGCACCACATGATGAAAACATGCATGTATGTAACATCACCGAATTTACCCAATTGGGGAAGAAAGATGTGGTTCACCGTATGATGCAAGATATGCATCTCTGGCTTAAGGGAGTTTACTTCTAAGGGCTTAAAGGGATCAATTTCATCATTCTCAAAGATGTTTTTCACAGCATCAGAAAAAGAGAAACCATCATAGTCTGTGGGTCGCTTATTACAAGACACACAAATTTTACCCTCCAGAACATAAAGGATTTCATTTAAGATTGAGGGGGTTAAATGAATCTCAACACCATTTACCCACGTGGGTATGGTGGTGGACAGGATCAGGGATGTGTGAAAGTGAGCATTGAACAATTTAACGAGTGTGGGATAGTGAGGTTCACGGATTTGTAAGAGTCTCTCTCATTCGAGACTAGAAAAGAGATCCTTGAATTGCATTTCAATAGAGTCGAAAAAGTAAAATCTACACTACATCCAGGGATAACTTTGCGATTGACAAAAGAAGCAAAATAGAGTTGTTGAAGTTTGGGGGATATAAAACTTACTGCTTCAGACATTGCAACTTCTGCCGTCGCTGTCGCTGTCGCCATCGAGGTGGTCGTCTTCTTCTTTTTGGTGGCCCTAGGGTTTGAAGAACCTGTTTCGCCGGTGCGCTTTAAGCCCTTTCCCATCATCCTTGGTGTCATTTTGTTCGATTTGAGGTTGGATTCGAAGAGAGAATGAGGTTGGAGATGAAGAGTCGACATGATTTTTGAAAGGAGAAAAATCGCAAGAGACAAACAGTTTTAGAGAGAGAGAGGGAAACGATGCGACGTGTGAAGTCGGTGCCTCTTTATATAGGCATAAAGATTTGTGTCGATACATGTGTCATTTGTGTCTATACTTTTCTTCGCAAGTGTGGGTATTCGAAATAAGAAATTATGTCGACACTTTTTCTGAAGTGTTGACACTTTCGGCTGTTTGGGTTGGCACGATTAAGTTTGGTGTCGGCACAAATTTATCGAGAGTTAGACAATGAATTTGAGTCGACACTTTATAGAAAAGGGTCGACACTTTTTCTCGCAGTGCCACTTCTATACAGTTTTGGGTCAACTCAGCACACATATATGTCGATACTTTTTCAAGTGGTGTCGACACTTTTCACACATCAATAAAGAATGTCAAAAGCTTTGAAATGCATAGAAAAGACATGGTTAGTATGGCATATTAATCATGAATTAGGAACACATAACATACTAAATTCTCTTCTAATATAGCATATTCTTTCTTTATTTAAGGCTTCTGTGAAAATGTCAGCTAATTGGTAAGTTGTGTCTATGAATTCGAGTTCGATATTACTTTTTTGCACATGATCTCGTATAAAATGATGTCTAATCTCAATATGCTTGGTTCTTGAGTGTTGTATTGGATTATTGGATATATTAATTGCACTTGTGTTGTCACATTTTATAGGGATATGATCTAAATGAAAATTATAGTCCTCTAATTGTTGTTTTCATCCAAAGAACTTGTGCACAGCAGCTACCAGTTGCTATGTACTTAGCCTCGGCTGTAGACAAGGCTATTGAGTGCTGTTTCTTGCTAAACCAAAAGATTAGTGAGTGTCCTAAGAATTGACAAGTTCCACTTGTACTTTTTCTATCTACTTTACAACAAGCAAAATCTGCATCTGAATAGCCAAATTACTCAAAGGATATTCCTCTAGGATAGAATAATCCTAGATTTTGTGTACCTAAGAGGTATCTAAAGATGCGCTTAACAGCGGTCACATGTGATTTTTTAGGATTTAATTGAAACCTAGCACACATGCATACACTAAACATGATATCGGGACGGCTAGCAGTTAAATATAATAGAGATCCAATCATACCTCTATATTGCTTTTCATCTACTGCTATACCATCTTCGTCTCTGTCAAGCTTTGTTGTAGGACACATCAGAGTTTCCATAGGTTTTGCTTTCAGCATGTCGAACCTCTTTAATATATCCCGTGTGTACTTAACTTGATTGATGTAGATTTCTTTTTGAGTTTGTATGATTTGAAGTCCAAGAAAATAGTTGAGTTCATCCATCATGCTCATATCAAATTCTCTCTGCATACACTTAGCAAAGTCCTTGCAAAGAGATTCGTTAGTTGAATCAAAAATAATGTCGTCTACATAAATTTGGACAACTAGTATATCATTTTCTTGAGACTTGATGAAAATAATGGTATCTATTTTTCCTCTTAAAAACTCATTTTCATTCAAAAATTTGCTTAGCCTTTCATACCATGCTCTTGGAGCTTGCTTTAAACCATAAAGATCCTTGGTAAGTTTGTAAATATAGTTTGAAAAATCTGAATTTTCTAAGTCAGGAGGTTGTTTTACAAAAATTTTCTCCAAGATAAAACTATTTAAAAAGGCGCTTTTGACATCCATTTGATAGAGTTTGATGTTTTGAAAGTATGCAAAAGCAAACAATATTCTAATGGCTTCAAGCCTAGCCACAGGAGCAAAAGTCTCATCAAAATCGATGCATTCTTCTTGATTATAACCTTGGGCTACCAATCGAGCTTTGTTCCTAAGAATTACTCCATTCTCATCTATTTTGCTTCTAAAAACCCATTTTGTACCGATGATAGAGTGTTCTTTAGTTCTTGGGACTAAAGTCCAAACCTTATTTCTTTCAAATTGATTTAGCTCTTATTGCATAGCCAAGGTCCAAAACTCTTTATTTTTGGCTTTCTCAAAATATTTTGGTTCAGTCTGAAAAAAAAATGCTAAATTATCACAAATATTATGTAGAGAGGATCGAGTTTTGATACCTTGAGATGAATCACCAAAGATAAGATCTTTTAGGTGACCATGAGCATACCTTCACTCCTTAGGCAAATCTAAATTTTCTGGATTTGAAGATCCAACAGCCTGTTGGACTTCAATTTGTTGAGAATTTGGAGCTTCTTCTTGATTTGGCTCTTTTATTTTCTTTGATGAAGATATTTTTAACACCTTTTTCTATGTCAATCAAGTTATCTTCACAAAAATCTTTTGAAACACCAAGGTTAACTTCATAAAAAACAACATGTATAGATTCTTCAACAACTAGAATTTTTATGTTGAAAACTCCTACACAATTTGCTAGATATAGAATATCCTAAAAAAATAACTTCATCAGATTTTGTATCGAACTTACCCAAAAGTTCTTTGTTGTTGTTCAAAACAAAATATTTGCACCCAAAGGTGAGAAAAAAATAACTGGCGTTAGGTTTTCTTCCATTCTATAGCTCATATAGGGTTTTTTTTAGAGAAGCTCATATCATAACTCTGTTTATGATAAAACAAGCGGTATTGACAGCCTCGGCCCAAAAGTATCGTGGTAGGTTGTTTTTATAGAGCATGGTTCTAGCCATTTCTTCCAAAGTCCTATTCTTTCTCTCAACAACTCCATTTTGTTGAGGGGTTCTAGGAGAAAAGAAGTTATGATTAATTCTATTTTTATTATAAAACTTTTTAAAATCTTTATTTTCAAATTCTCTACCATGATCACTTCGGATACTTGTAATTTTAAATTTTTTATTTATTTTGAACTCTCCAAGACAGTTTTGCAAAAGAGGCAAAGGCTTCATCATTATAAGCTAGGAAGAGCACCCAAGTATATCTAGAGAAATCATCAAGAATAATAAAGGCATATCTCTTGTCTCTAAGGCTTAAAGTTCTTGTTGGACCAAATAAGTCCATGTGCAATAGTTGTAATGGCATAAAAGTTGAAATATCATTTTTAGAATGAAAAAAACTTCTAACTTGTTTGTCTCGTTGACATGCATCACATACTTTATTTTTTTCAAATTTGATTTGGGATAATCCAATCACCAATTCTTTTTTCAAAAGTTTAGAAATCAAGTTCATGTATGCATGCCCAAACCTTCTATGCCACAACCAACTATTATCATTCAAGGCGGCTAATCACTTGGTGTCATTTTTTGGAAAGATCATTTAGAGTAAATGTATAAATATTTTTATGCCTATGACCTTCAAAATAACTTTGTTACTGGTTGAATCTTCAATAACACACTTAGCATGATCAAAGATAACCTTGTGGCCTTTGTCACAAAGTTGATTTATGCTAAGAAAGTTATGTTTTAAACCATTAACAAGAAAAATATTTTCAGTATAAGGGGAAGAAATTTTACCGATACACTCAATTCCTATGATTTTTCCTTTGCTATTGTCTTCAAAAATCACAAATTCGCCATCTTTTGTTTTGAGAGATGCGAACATTGATTGGTCGCCTGTCATATGTCTTGAGCAAGCGCTATCGAGATACCACATCTCCTCCTTGAATGAGAATTTGAGACATACCTGCAAGGAGAATCAAGTTTTGATTTTTGATACCCAAATCTGCTTGGGTCCTTTGATGTTAGTTCCTTGAGGATGTATTCCTTTAGGAACCCAAACCTTCTTGATAGAATTATTTGAAAGTTTTCTATGTGGACAGTGTGTGACAGTGTGTCCATGTTCATAGCAATGAAAACAAGTGGCATTTGAATGATTAGAAGATGCCTTAACAAAAATATTGCTTAAGAACTTTTATTTCTTCTTTGGCTTATACCCAATTCCGGCTTTGTTAAAAACACATTTTTGCAGGCCAAGAAGTTTGTCTAAGTTATTCTTTCATTGAGTGAAATTATAAACAGTTTTGGTAAAGTCTTCAACCTTTTCAATCAAAACCTTGTTTTCATCTTTCAAAATAGAAACTTGTTTTGATAAAGTAAGTTTTTTATTTTTTAAGGTTTCAATTTCACTTGAGGAGGAAAGAACTAACTTTTTTAAAATAGAGTTCTTTGCACCCATTTTTCTCAATTCATCATGCAAATCTTCAGATGTATTTTGCAATTCATCTAAGAAAAAAGGGTCAGGTGTTCCCTCATCATCTTCTCTAACCATGAGGCATAGATTTATAACTTTGTTTTCTTCCATTTCATCTTCGGAGCTGCTGTCATCACTTTCGCCTTAAGCTGCTATCATAGCCTTCTTGAAGCCCTTCTTGAATTGCTTCTTGAGCAAATGACATTCAGTTTTGACATGTCCAGCCTTTTTGCACTCATAGCAAGTGATTTTCTTTTTCTTGTAGTTGTTTTTGAATTTACTAGAGTCGCATTTGAAGTTGGTAGGCTCACCTCGGTGTCCTTTCTTCTTGAAGAATTTTCCTCCTCTTTGTTTCTTATTTCTAAGAAACTGTTTGAATTTCTTTGTGATGAAGGTCATGTCTTCGTTCTCATTAGTTGAGGAATCTTTGTCGGTCTCTTCATCACGAGTTGAGAATTTGAAGGCAATGCCCTTCTTCTTTTTGTTCTCATCCTCACTGTCCATCTTTATGTTCATCTCATGAGTCATGAGAGATTCAAGAAGTTCTTCCAAGCTAAGAGTGTTGAGGTATTTAGCTTCTTAGATAGTTATGACCTTAACTTCCCAACTCTTCGGCATACACATGAGAATTTTTCTCACCATTTCTACATTGGAATAAATCTTACCAAGAAATTTTAATCCATTTATAATATCAGTAAAGCGTGTAAGTATATCAGATATGGTTTCATCATGTTTCATTTTAAATAACTCATAATTATGCACAAGCAGGCTTATTTTGGACTCCTTCACTTGGTTAGTACCCTCATGGGTAATTTCAAATCTATCCTATAAATCTTTTGCAGTATCACATGTAGAGATTCTATTGAACTCATTTGGGTCAAGTGAACAATATAGAATATTCATAGCCTTAGCATTTTTTTGTATCTCTCTAATGTCAATTTCAGTCCATTTAGCTTATGGTTTAGGGACAAAAGCCCCTTCAATAGTTTTGGTGAGTCTTTTGGGTCCATTAATTATAACCCGCCAAAGGTCGTAGTCCACGGCTTGAATGTAGATTCTCATTCTAGCCTTCTAATAAATGTAATTTGTTCCATTAAACAAGGGAGGTCTATTGATCGACTGACCTTCGGATTGGATAGGTCCGATGCTAGTGGTTGCCATAAAAATTCTATGACGGTTAAGTAGAAAACAAGAGCCTAAGCTCTTATACCAATTGTTAGTTCTAGGCAACCTAAGAGGGGATGAATTGGATTTTAAAAAATTAATAACAATTTTTAAAACTTTTTCAAAAGCATTTTAATATAGTAAACAAATATAGCAATATAATCAAGGATGAAAGCAATGCAAATATTAAAGAGGTTAGGGATAGAGAGGTTGAACTAGACACTAAGGATTTATAGTGGATCGGCTTCTTCTAAGCCTACGTCCACTTCTTAAGTTTTCTCTTGAGAATTTCTACTATGTGGAATACTTCACGAGCGCATTCAAAGCCTTACAACCTCAAGACTTCGCTTGAGAAAATGAATGTTTACGGGCACATTCAAAAGCTTATAACAGCTTCAAGAAGATCCTATAAAAATAATTTCCTATTTTCTTCTAATCACTCTTGAACTCTTCTTTGATGAGATTTACTTACTCACTCACTCAAAGGATAAAGGGTGACTTACCCTTAAATACAACAAATGGAGTAATTAAATGAGAAATACTCGCTCTCTTTATAGAAGTTGATTGACAATAAATGAAGAGAAAGAGAGATGAGGAACAAGAGCTGGAGTTCAGCAATAAATGAGAGCTTAAGGATTTTGAGTTTGAATCATGCAATAGAACAGTGATTCTAAGTCTTCAGATAGATTAAATGTTGAGAAGTAACTTCTTGTATAATCTCTTGAGCATTCATGATCGTTGGAGGCAGGTGAGGGCGTTAAATGCCAAAAATCTAACCATTGAAGTCTGTTGCAAATTTGAATTTTCGTCGCAAGTGTCGACACAAAAGCTTTTTGGTCGACACAAAATGTCTAGGGCAGGGATCTTCAAGTGATTGGGTCGACACAATTCTTTTGAGATGTCGACACAATTACTACAATCTTCCTTACCAACACCACGGTGTCGACACAAATGGATATTGTGTCGACTCATTTGAACTTCAACATCTGAGAAATGATAATTTGTGTCGACAAAAATTTTCTTGGTGTCGACACCAAATTTTTTTTAGGCGGACTCGGGACTTTTGTGTCGACTCATCTTTAATTTTGTGTCGACACCCAAAAACTGCAGGTGGCCTCGGTACTTTTGTGTCGACTCATTTGGCATTTGTGTCGACTCAAAATTTCGGATAACAAAAGTAAAGAACGACTTTTGTGTCGACTCATTTTGAGTCTAGAGAACTTAGGCTCTTTTGTGTCGACACTAATTTTTTTTAATACCTGAAAGCATCTTCATCAAACAGTTAGTGTGTCAAACCATTTGTTCAAAGGTGTTAAGACACTTGATACTTTCAAGTATACTTTGCCTTAAAGTTTTGACTCAATTATCAATTGGGTTCAACACAAAATATTCTCAAGAATACTTAGGTATTTTAATCCTCTTGAGAGATAAGTCATTTCTTTTGGCTAAAGGTGTCAACTCATTTGTTCAATATATGTCAACACTTCTTTTTTGAAAAATATAAATATTATACTTTTAAAGCCATTTATTCTTAGAAAATTAATTTACGAATATCATCAAAATCAATATAAAAAGCCCTTAGATTAACATGTTCTCATTGTTGGCTCTATGCTCCAATAATGTGGCAGAGTATGAAGCATTAATCATTGGCCTAGAAATAGCACTTGAAATGTATATTGATTCTTTACAAGTATTTGGGGATTCTCAATTGGTCATTAGATAATTTAATTGTTATTATGAAGTCAAAAATAAAATTTTGATATTTTACCACTAAAGAGCTAAATATTTGATGTCCTAATTTCAAGAAATTAATATTTTCCATGTGCCAATGTTAGAAAATGATAAAGCAGATGCTTTAGCTAACTTAGCAACATTCTTGACTCTTCCAGAACAAAGGGATATTCAAGTTACAGTTGGGGAACGTCATCTGCAACCCCCAGCACTTGAACAAATTGAACAAGTGAAAATTGCAAATGCAATAACTGTACATGAAATTGAAGAAGATCCAGATTGGCGCCAGCCATTCATAGATTATTTCTTACATGGACAATTGCCAACTAATCCGAAGAAAAAGATTGACCTTAGGCGTCAAGCACTTCGATTTGCATACCTAAATGAGACCTTATACAGAAGGTCCTTCGATGAAATTCTTCTAAGATGCTTGTCAGAAGAAGCAGCTGCTTAAGCCCTTTATGAAACTCATAGCGGACGTGTGGTGCACATCAGGCTAGCCCTAAACTTGCTGCACAGTTAAAACGGTTAGGTTATTATTGGCTAATCATGGTTCTAGATGCAATGCAGTTTTCAAAAGCTTATAAAGTACGTCAGCTTCATGGAGACTTTATACACCAACCTCCACAGCCACTCCATCCTACTATGTTATCTTGCCCTTTGAAACTTGGGGTCTAGATGTTATGGGACCTTTTAAGCCTTTGTCTTCGCGATCTCACCAATACATATTGGCTGGGACAGATTACTTTTTAAAATGAGCTAAAGTAGTACCGTTGAAAGAAGTAAACGGCATTGATGTGGTAAATTTTATCAAGAATCATATAATTTACGCTACGGAGTTCCTTCGAAAATCATATCAAGAATCATTTCAAGAGTTCACCAGTTGTAAAATTGTGTAAAAAATATAAATTTTGACATGGGCGTTCTTCCATTTATAATCCATCAGCAAATGGACAAGCCGAAGCTTTTAACAAGGTGCTTGGAAAAATTCTTAAATAGATGGTTTCGAAGAGTAAAAGAGATTGGCACAAGCATTTGCCTGAAGCTTTATGGGCATACAGAACAACTATTCGTACTTCCACTGGTTGCACGCCATATAGCCATGTGTATGGTTTGAAGGAAGTACTTCCACTTGAAGTACAATTACCATCTTTTAGAGTCGCTACTCAACTCACAAATCAAGATGACAATGCTAAAATCAGATTGGTTGAGCTTGAAGCACTTGATGAGAAAAGACTTAATGCTCAACAAAGACAGGAAATTTATCAAGCTCAAGTGGCTGGCTCTTTAAACAAGAAGGTCAAGCATAAATCTTTTTCAATTGGTGATCTGGTCTTAACAATTAAACGACCAGTTGTTATTACAAGAAGAATGAAAGGAAAGTTTGAAGCCAAATGGGAAGGATCGTATTTTGAGACCAAGGTTTTCCCCAAAGAAGCTTATGAACTCTTAAATTCCGAAAGCAAATGTGTATATCCATGTGTCAACGAAAAATTCATCAAAAAGTTCTATGCTTAAAAGCCATGCTCCTTGACGCACGAGCTAAAACTGCATGTCACTTCATTCCTAATCGCACGAGACTAAACTACACGATGCTCCTGGCCCGCATGAGTTAAAACTATGTATGGCTTGTATAAATGAACTATGAAAGGCTTGATCCCATTAAGGGTATGTAGGCAATCTAGTAGCTATTATATGTATTCTATTATATATATATATATATGATTTGACATCTTAAGCCTAAGGCTATGTATATTCTCTCTTTCTCTCTATATATATTTATATATATATATATTTGTATGTGATTTGACACGTCGCTTTCTAAGTAAAAAAAACGTAAGTAGAAAGAGCTGACGTGATAGGACATGAAGCAAAAAAGTAAAAATAAAAAAGAATAATAATAATAATAGAGAGAGTGCTGGCAGAACTGGGAAACCACCAAACCATTCAGGAGAAACCCCTCACAAGCACGATGAAAACATTCATGGGTGAGGATTTTGTCTTCTCATTGCCTATAAATATAGGTCGTCCGCAATACGAAAAGGGGGGATAGGTTTTTGGGAGTAAAATTTGAGAGTTCAGGAAGAAAAAGAAAGAGAGCAAGTGAAGAATAGTTGTAGAAAAAAAGAAAGTTCTGAGGAAAAAATAGAGGGAAGAAGAAGACGTTAACGGTATAGTATCTTCTCTTTCTCCCTCTCTCTCCCTTCTTTTTTTTTTTCCCTCAACGTATCTTCTTCTTCTTCTTCTTCTTTTTTATTTTTTTATTTTTGGGTTCTTCTTGTTCCTCGCTCTTTTATTAGAAAAAAACACATCTCCAGATCCTATCAAAACCTATTTATATAACTTATTATGTTATTATCTCTTTCTTTAAAATAAAATAAATATTAAAGAGATATACATCCACCGTTTTGAATATGGTGGATAGATCTTTTTTTTTTAAATTTGTAAGTGTTTTCAAAAATGGATTTCCTATCAAGATTAGGAAAAAAGATTTCTCATCCATATCTCTTTAACAGAGTTATAAAAGTCAATATTTTAAATTGTACATTTTTTTTGAAATAAATAGTAATAACAATAATTTTACATTTATGTATTATTATTTATTATTTAAAAAGAGGGAAGAACAATATCCGATTTTTCGAAATATGCTTTGGCAAATAATGGACAACCTATTCGGGTCCTCCAAAAATTGGATTTTTAGCCCACTTAAAATATGGACAGTCATTGTACTCTCCAAAAATTAGCTTTTTAGCCCACATTTAAATCCGGACAGCCTTTGTGCTCTCCAAAAATTGGCTCTTCAAAAATTGGCTTTTAGTCCACTTAAAATATAGACGGTCTTTGTACTTTTCAAAAATTGGCTTTTTAGCCCACATTTAAATCCGTGCAGTCTTTATGCTCTCAAAAAATTAGTTTTTTAGCCCACTTAAAACTCAAACAGCTTTCGTGCTCTCTAAAAAGTAATTGACTTTTAGCACCCGCTGGCTTAAATAAAAATCTAACTGCTGTCGATTTTAAATTTTATTTAGTCATTAAATTTAGCTCTCTATGATTTAATAAAAAGAAATAAAATTTTATGTGGGCCAATTATCTCAATCCACGATGTTGCTCGTGACATATGACTTTTGGTTTATGCAAATTTAAACAAGGTAATTGATTTGTGTCAAATTTAAACGGGTTGGCATTTTATTCATATGTGTTTCCATGAATCAAAATCATCACTATTATTACAGATATCAAAAGCCCCATATGTTGCCAAACGTTTTTTATTTTAGCAGCAGAAAGTTCTCTTGAATTGGTCACATCACATCTTATAAACAATGCAACAAGGGTTGCAACTTTCTTTCCCTTCACTTGGGAGAAATCAACAATTGTAACAAATACTCCATTCTCTGCAAAAGCCACACTAGGAGCTTTACCAATTCCAGAGGCTTTAAAATTGAAATTAACTTCAGTAACTTAATTGAAGTTTAAAGCTTCAGAAAAAATTAATCCTTCGTTTATTGCATAAAAATAAAATTTGACAATTTCACTTTGTCAAAATTAAAATCTATTTTAAATGAATTTAGTCACAGATCAAGTGAAACTAAAATTTTCACTTAAATAAGATAAAATATAGATTCATCTAAATTAGTTGACATAATTTTTAACTCGGCCTTGTGCTCGGTTTAAATATGTAGTCAACCTATTTTGTGAATTCATTTACAAATAAAGTGTAATTCAAATTTTTACTTAAATAAATTAAAAATATAAATTTACTTAAATTAGTTGACTTAATTTTTAAGGGGCTTTCAGCGAAAGGTCCAAAAAAATAAGTTTTAACGCGCAAGCTCCACCAACAAATTTTTTAACGTGCGAGATCCAATCGCCTACAATACAGATAAATTTAACACAAACAGATAAATTTTTATGTAATGCATATAGATAAATTTATCTGTCTGTGTATTTATACAAGACCGATAAATTTATCTGTGTGCCTTACACACATGTGTAAAGTACATAGATAAATTTATCTGTGCCTTCCAAAATATGTTTAAAATACACAGATAAATTTATTTGTGTGTTTTACACGTGTTTTGAAAAGGCACAATTTTATTCATACAGATAAATTTATCTGTATGTTTTAAAGAATGCACAGATAAATTTATCTGTTCAAGGGTCCAATTAGACCTCACGCGTTAAAACTGGATCTCGCGCGTTAAAAAATCTTTTGGTGGATAAAAAATAAAACTGACGTTACTTTAAGAACTTAAAACTAATTTTCCGAATTTTTAACCCGGTCTTACACTCGATTCAAATATATAGTTAACCTTTTAAGTGAATTTAATCACAAATCAAGTGAAACTAAAAATTTTACTTAAATAAAAAAATACAAATTTACTTAAATTAGTTGACTTAATTTTTAACCCGGCCTTGCGTTCGGTTCAAATATATAGTCAACATTTTAAATGAGTTCAATCACAAATAAAGTAAAACTCAAATTTTCACCAAAATAAATGAAAAATTAAATTATTTAAATTAGTTGACTTAATTCTAATCCGGCTTTGCGCTTGATTCAGATATGTAGTCAACCTAGTTAAATAAATATAATCACAAATTAAGTGAAATTTTAAATTTTCACTTATTTAATTTTAAATGTGAATCTATCAAATTTGGTATGGTTACGGTGTTTTGTGATCCCATTCAAATATAGTCACAACACTTTGTGTTCTACCCCAATAAGATGTTCAAATAAAATTATATGAGTTCTATACTCAATAAATCACAAAAAAAAAAAAAAATTTATGCTTTTGGAACTATGTTGACTTGATTCTAGTCCAGACCTAATCTTGACTTGGATATGTAGGCAATCCATTCAAATGAGTGCAGTCATAAAATTCATGAACCCAAATAAAATTCTAAAGTCCAAAATAATGGGCTATTTACCTATTATAAATTAAACCAAACCAAATTCAAAAACCAAATGAGTTTTATACTCACCAAATCTCAAATTTAAAATTAAAATAAATGTGTGAACTACATTTGACTTGATCTCAAATCATGAGTATATAGGAAGCCTGGGTCATAACCTAGGTCCAGTCCTTAAAATAAATAAATTTAAATCACCTATATGTCTTGATTAAAATATGGACTTGTTATAAATAAATAGTTAGAATCAAAAGGTATTCTCTTTAAATAAGAAAAGTAATTAAGAGATATATTTTATCTTGAATGGGTTCGACCTACATAATAAAATCTCACTTGATGTAAGTGAAATTATGTTAAGTAATTAAATTTAATTTTTACCTAACAGCCTCAGGGCATGTTTCAATATCTGGCCTTTAAGGGAAGTAAGAACGGTTCCTACTCTCGATCCCTTGCTGTTGAATGCCCCATCCAAATGCAATTTCCAAAGGCCACTCAAGCTCGGCAGTGGTGGGAGCTCGGCCACTTCCCTCCGTTCCCGGGATGCTCCTGAAAAATTTAGCAATAAAATCAGTTAGTGCCTGGGCCTTGATGGCAGTTCTGGCTTGAAAACTAATGTCGTTCCCTCCTAACTCGATGACCCATTTGTTCATTCTTCATGTTAGGTCCGCCTTCGAGAACACATCCTTTAGTGGGTACTTAGTGAGAAAAATGATAGCGTGCGCCTGAAAATAATGCTGCAGCTTTCGAGATGCGATGATCAATGCATAGGCCAACTTCTCCAAAGAAAAATATCTCGTTTTTGATCCCGTAAGAGTGTGGTCGACATAATACACTGGTAGTTGTTGCTTCTCCTTCTCTCTTATTAGGATTGCGCTGACGGCGTGCAGAGATACAACCAGATAGATATACAGCACTCCCCCCTCCTTTGGGATGTATAGTAGTGGTGGGGAGGACATATATGCTTTCAAAGCTTGGAGCGCCTGATCGAAATCTGCTCTCCAGTTGAACCTTTCCTCTTTCTTCATCGTCAGAAAGAATGCCATGCACTTGTCCGGAGCTCGGCTGATGAACTTGTTCAAAGCAGCAGTCATCACTGTTAGCTTTTGTACCTCTTTGACGGTGCTCGGCCTTTAAATCTCCAGGATATCTTTGATCTGGTCTAAACTAGCTTCGATTCCTTGATTGGTGACTAGGAAGCTGAGGAATTGCCCTGAGTCGACCCCAAATGCACATTTGGCTGCATTAAGGCGAAGGCAATGAGTCAAGGTGGTCCTCCTTTCTCTTGGATTTCACTACCATATTGGCTATGTATGCCTCTATAGTCTTTCCAAGCACTTCGGCGAACATTTTGGTGATCATTCTTAGGAAAGTTACTCCGGCTTTTTTGAGGTCGAACGACATTACTTTGTAGCAATAGGTCCCTTACAGAGTGATGAACGATGTTTTCTCCTGATCTTGATCGAGCATGGTGATTTGGTGGTAGCCCCGGTATGCATCCAGAAAGCTCATGCGCTGGTGCCCCACCGTTGAGTCTATGAGCTAATTGATCTTTGGGAGAGGAAAGCTATCCTTCAGGCAGGCTTTGTTCAGATTCGTGAAGTCCACACACACCTCTACTTGCCGTTCTTCTTCTTGACAACCATTGTGCTGGATAGCCACTTTGGATATTGGACTTCTCTTATTGCTCCAGCTTCTAGTAGCTTCCCCACTTCCTCGACCACGGCCTTCGTATGATGCGGTGCCAAGTGTTGCCCTTTTTACTTTACTGGTTTGGAAGTGGGATTGGCGTTCAACGCATGATAGATGGACATAGGATCCACTCCAGGCATTTCATAAAGAGTCCATGCAAATACCTCGATGTTCTGTTGCAACAGCCGAAGTAACTCCCATTTTTCATGCTTGGCCAAGGTGGAGCCAAGCAGGAAAAACTTCTCCGACTCACTGAGATTGATTTTGACCGTTTCGAGCTCTTCTGTGGCTTTGTCCTTGGCCTCTCCCCCCAACGACTTCTAGGACAGGCTAGTTAGCCACTTTAACTACTTTACTTCTTCAACGTGAACCTTTGCTTTAAGGGCTACCACAAAGCAATGATTATAGGCAGCTTGATCTCCGTAGATGACCTCCACCCCTTATGTGGTGGGAAACTTTAGCATTTAATGATACATAGAAGGGACTACCTTTAGTTCGTGCAGCCAAGTTTGTTCTATGATGGCATTATAGGCCGAAGGTACATCCACCACCAGAAAGTTGGTCAAGAGTTCGGTCATGCCTTCTTTAACTGGAATAGTAACCCTTTCCAAGGGCCAGACCGACTGTTAGTTGAATCCAACGAGCGGGGTATGGGACGGGGTTATGTCTCGATCACTAAGGCCGAGCTTCTTAAAGAGATCGTAGTACATTATCTCGACTAAACTCCCCTGGTCAACCAGCACTCGCTTAACCTCAAAGCCAAAAAGGTCGAAAGATATCACCAAAGCGTCGCTGTGAGGGTGTTGCACCCATTTAGAGTCCTCCTCTAAAAACGTGATCCTTTTCCTACATTCTTCTGACCTCAGCCTCTTCCTACTCGTTGCCTGCACCTTCATTACTTTCGCAATATGGCCGAGCTTTCTCATCTGCCCCTGCATAGAGATTTTTTGGGCTTCCTCCGCTACTCCGTGAATTACATTGATGACTCCGTGGTTTGCCGACTTGGTAGACAGTTCTGTCCACTTCATGGCTGGGGATGACTGCCTTTTTGTCCCCTCCTCTAGGAACTCCTTTAAATGTCCCTGTTGGACCAAATCCTTCAAATGTTTCTTAAAGGCCCGACGTCTTCCATTCTATGACTTCTCTCCTTGTGGTAAGAGCACCTCCATCGAATTCCCCTTTCTATTGCTGACTGAATAACCGAATCAGGCAATCTAAGGGGCCACATAAAGTAAGCTATGTCTTTGATCTGTGGCAGAATTTTGTGAGTCGACTCTTTAAACACTGTGTTCATAACTTCCCTTCCCCTGTAATCTGCTCCCAATCTGAATGGGGTGCTCAGTGGCTTTTCCCTTGGTCTTTTGTTCGGCCGTGGTGGGCTTGGCCTTTTCATCCGTACCGAACTGGACTCCCTCAATCTCTCTAGGCTCATCCTTCATTCCTTAGGCTTCACCTCGGCCTCTGTTCTTCCAACGTCTTCCTTTACTCTAATGTATTGTTTCACATGGCTCATCAGGACTGAGATGTCTTGGGGTGGCTTCTTAGTAAGAGAGGCTCTCAGCTTTCCTTCTGGCTGGAGCCCATGCTTGAATGAGGCAACTGTTATCTTTTCATTGCAATTTTCAATGTCATTATACACCTCCCAGTAGTTCCTGATTTAATCTCGCAGAGATTCCTTTTTCCCCTTTCGTAACGCCATAAGTGAGGCAATCTCTTTTGGGATCTTGGTGTTAGTGATGAAGCGGGCCACAAACCGCTTAGACAGGTCGCTCTAGCTCGCTATTGACTGAGGTAGAAAACGGTTGAACCAACGCAGTTCGGTCTCTCTAGATTGGATGGAAACACTTTGCACATTAGTGCATTATTGCCACTCCACAACTTCATCATTTGCTTGTAATGGCTGATGTGTGTGTGCGGATCAGAACGGCCATCATAGGACTTGAATCTCGACAAGGAAAAGGTGCTAGGAGGCTCAACCTTATCTATGTGCTTGACAAACGGTGTGGAGGTCAACCCTTTCCAAGCGTCACTTGGGTTAGCCACGGTGTAGTAAGCCGATCTTGATTCCTCGCGCCTTCAAGGGGGTTCTTGCCTTGCCTGCAACTCTACGGGGTGTAGCAGCTCCCTTCTGTGCTCGAATCTTCTTGTTGCTTGGTGAACTCCTTAAGGACCTGCCCCAGCTCTAGGTTGATTTCATGCTCTCATTTTTTGCTCCTTAGCCCGGGGGAGTTTGGCTCCCCGGTATGGGAACTCCCCACTTGGATTTTGGGGTCTTGCTCCTGGCTCTTTAGGGTGGAGCACAGCCTCAAGATTTCTGTTAGCCCAAGAGCTTCTTAATTTGATTTTGATGATTTTCATAATTCATTTTCTAAGAATAAATGTCTTTAA
>JAULJZ010213222.1:0-18466 GCA_032270985.1 Heliamphora pulchella | reverse complement strand
GACAATAATCGAAAAACTTTGAAATGGAAATTAACCCGATCGCTCCAATGGAGAGAAGTGGAGTTTAGAAAGATCGGGGATCCAAGCGAGGCACCTGGATTGCCGGGGAATCCTCAAGTCGGGAAATGTGCTCCAATTGTCCAATACTCGGGGGGTGATCCAAGCAATGAAGGCTTCAATATAAGTATGGGAGATTAAGGACTTGGTATCTCGACAGGGTTTCGGCGTCGGGGCTCGGGATCGCTCGGTATATCGGCAGAGTCTCTCACACTCAAAATTCGTACTAAAAACGTACGTCGGGGTACGGTATTTATAGAATTCTTCAACCAATGAGGATTTGACACTTTTTGAAACACGTCAGGCCATTTGAAGTTGGCGGCCGCTGGGTTGGAAAAGATTCCACAAGGTTCTATTGGCGGCCGCCACAATGTGAGTTGGCGGTCGCCAAGTTAGAATTGGCGGCCGCCACTTTTGGTTAGGGTTTCCAAGAGGTTCTATTGACGGCCGCCACAATGAACATGGCGGTCGCCACTTCTGACAACGACTTGGGTAACAAGTTATCGATGGTTTGGTACAATTTCATTGGTTTAGGAGATTTTGAAGGTTTTTGATGACTGGGTTCAAATACCGAGCTTGGATCAATTCCCGAGAATAGTACTGAGGCACTATTCCTCCTGTTTTTATCATCGAATTCGCCTAGGATTAGGCGGAGTCAAATTGGAATGTCTACAGAAGATTGTAGATCAAGTAACTTCAACGAAATATTAGTTTACATGCTTTCCGATACAAATGCCCTGTCAGCCACCGAGTTACCACAAGTTGTATGTGAATACAATGACGTAACGTCGAGGAAAGCTTAGTAGAAATCCAAAGCAAGGTTCTCTAGAAGAAAAGCAATTCTGTTAATAGAAGCTCTAGGGAGGCACCACGAAAGTGAGAAGGCCAACTTGAAGATGAGAAGGCACAATTCTAGTAAATCATCCCCAACCTTTCACATGATGAAGTACGAGACGAAATTTCGGGGGCGAAATTTGTTTAAGAGAGTAGTTTGTAATGACCCGATTCGGACCTTAGTTGTAATAACCTGGTTGATAATGACATGTGTAAAGACCCAGCCCAAATCATAGTATTAGCAACGGTTAGCCGACAAAATCTTAATTTGTTGAAAGATCAAACACCCTAACTCAACCAGAAACCCTAAGTTCGATCTAAAAACCTTAAAAGGGTCCAAAACTCAAACAACAAAACCATAACACCCGGAGAACCTCCCAATATTCTAAATTAAGTAATTATCATGAAATAATAAATTAAAAATCAAAAAATTTTATAATTAGGGTAAAATAACCATTTTGTCATAGTATAGTAAAAAATCTTAAAAATTTAAATCTTGACACATGGACATCTTAAATTAAGAATTTAAGTATAATTAAGTAGTAAAAGACAAAATAACATAAAAAATACCCCTTAGTGGCCAGCTACCTTTGGAAATATGCCAAAAAGTAGCTTTTTACTTTTTTTTAATATTAAAAAGATGAGAAAAGTATCAAATCAAGTATTATGATGATTCAAGACTTATTGAACAAATAATATATGTAATAATATGGTATTATAGGCTAACAAAAGTAAACAAATCATTATTGAAGTTCACAGTCAAAAAGTCATATTTTGTCAAACTAGTTTAATTTGACTTAAAAAATTATATCTATTTAATTAATTACTATGAAAACTATGATAATTCATGAGAATAATAAATTTATCATAAACGTACTACAATAATAAGTTTTAATAGAAAAAGACACCAAAAAGATACATCGAATTAACTTTTAAAGTATTTTCTTGCACGAAAAGACATGCAAACCTAGGTAAAATCTCAAAACTGATGTGGGGTCAAATTTTTGTCTCCCAAATTGACCCCTAGACAAATTTCTTACCCCGAATCTGATATATCTCCCTCAAAAGTTGCTTCTTGTCATGTCAACCCATGTGAAGAAAGAAGAAAAGGATTAAAAATGCATCATTTTGTTTCCTTAAACTTTTCTTATATAAACCAAGCCAAGCACCTCTTTCCCGCTTCATTATTTTTGGCCAAGTGAGGAGATAAACCAAATTTGAGTGTTCTTCAAGACTTGAGAGAAAAAGACGGAAAAAGAATGAGAAAGAGAAGGAGAAGAAGGATCCAATGAGTGTTTTCCTAAAGCCAAGTCCTTCCTGCTAGGGTTAATATACTGAAAATCATATTTTTGATATTTAATTTTATTTTAATAAATTTTATTTTTTATTTTATGAGAATCTTTATGAGTAGTGTATGTGTATCATTTTTTTAATATTCTGTATAGATATCCTTTATTATGTATAATATTTAATCTGGTGTGTAGAGTACGGCTTGCACATAGCAGATAAGATTTTAGATTCTTGCAGAATATAAGTTATATGTTCATAGTTTAGATGGAAATGAACATACCATTGGTACGACTGTAGTATAGAGTTTTAGTAGGCCTGTCTTGGTTACAGGAAATAGATAATAGCGTTGTCTATTATTTCAATTCTCTGTACTAGTACACTTTGTATGTATTGAACGAGACACATTAGGGTAATTAATTTTATACTGATTATATAAATTAATTCGCACTCCAAGGTTATTATGAACAGTGCTTATACTCTTAATCCCGAAATAATTATTGATTTGCGTATATATAATATTCGTTATTTTAATTCATTAGAGAGTACGATCTTATATGGGTCTATATTCTCGGTGAGTCGAATAGCGGGATTATTTATATGGTGAATATTAATTATTGACAAAATTCATGTCCCGAATGATCGGGATTGATGATACCTCCTTAAGAAAATTTATAAGTATTGACCGGGCTAAACCCTGCAAGTGGATTGGATTATTCGGTGGTCAAATAAGTTAAACGGAAATGTTTAAGGAATTACAAGATGTCAATTAAATTAAATTGTTATAATTAAATTTAATTGACGGATGTCGAGAATCTTAATGTGGGGAGAAATGTTAAGTATTTAATAATAAGAGTTCAATTCAAGAAGGTCTTGAGATTATAGGTCAGAGTGCAATTATTGTTCGTTAGTGGTGTGAACTGTAATTGAGTATTTTATGGAAATTATAAAAATTGCTGCTAATTTTTCATAATTACAGATACCGCTATGAGGTTTGCTTAATTGCTAAAATCACTGATGGGTGTTTGTTTTCAACTGAAAGTTTTACTCATAATTACTGTACAGGTCCATGCTGTAACCCTATAAATATGCGGGTAGGCTGAATCAGTTTATAACTTGTCTTCAATACTAAAGCTGTCCAAGTTCTGCTGGTACAAATTCTCGATATGTTATAGCCTACACTATATTCGAGAATTGTATAAGAAAATGCAGTAGAAGGTCTGATGGGAGTTTCAACTCGGAATAAAAATGTAGTTAAAGATTTAACCGGTAAAATGTATTCTTCTAAATTAACTTTGGTTACGTGGATTTTATTTTTGATCGTTCGACGTCAAAAGTTTATTTGGAGCCCGTTTCGGCGTTTGCCCGTCCAGTTAATTTTTTACCAAAAATTATTTGTAAAAACAATAATTTTGACAGTTTTGCTTCCAACAATTGGTATCAGAGCCGTTTTATTTTTTGTTTACGGTTATCGAGGCTGGGTAGTTTTAGAACTGTGCTAACTTAGTTTTGTAGGCATTTTAATCTCGGTTTTATGATTGTCATTTATTTTATATTTGATTGAATGGTTTTGAATGATGATTATTTTTTTTAATAACGGGAGTTGACCATGATAGATCTAATATGAGCTTTCGAGACATACGATTGATATAATAGTTAGCTATTTGTTTTTAAATATCTATTTAGATTATTTAAGAACATATTGAATATATTCAAGAATACAAAGAACAGGCGGCGGCACCGGCAGTGGTTTCAAATTTTTACGTCCATGAATCACGGTAAGTTTTTAATGATTTTAAACAGTTTTTTCTAGTAAATATTTTGTAGTATTTATAGATTAAAAATAACAGCAAAAATAAGTTAAAAACAGCGAAAAAAATCAGCAAAACAGCACCACCACGATTTTGATGATTTTTGGGGCTATTTTTGGAACTATTTTTGAGAAATTTTTTGAGCATAAAATAGCAGCAAATATACCTTAAAATACTGTTCAGAAACAAGAAAAAATTGGGCTAGACAGTGCGCAAACAGGCATCATTTCGGCGATGGCAGTGGCGCTGTTCGGGGCTATTTTCGGGACTGTGTTTGAGGCGTTCTTTGAAGCAATAGGTTGTTGGATATTTGAGATATTTTTTTAGAAAAGACGGGCGCCAAAGAACTACCGGAAAAAGCTCAAACGGGCGACAAAATGGGCGGCGGCAGCTTCTTCAGGCAATTTATTTGGCTATTTTCGGGATATTTTTGAATCAGATTTTTTACAAAAATATAGTATATTTCGTTAGCTACGTTTGAAAAAAAAGGGATGAAAATAGAGTTTGGATGAGGCTGGAATGGTCTCATGAAGTTGGAGGCGTAGTGTTGTTGCGGTGCAGCAGCGTTTTTTGTATTTTAGCATTTTTTGTATTTTTGGGCTATTGTGTTTCAGCAGCCATTGAGCAGATTTTTTGACAGAGAAATACTTCTTTTCAAGAGATTATTTGGATATAAAAAGCATAAAAAATGGAGCTCAGACGTGACGGTAAAAGTTGCCTGAAGGTGGCGGCTTGGTGGTGTCGGCGGTGGTGCTTAGTGGCCGGCGGTGGTTGGTTGGCTCGGGGTTGTCTTTGATCAATATTCTGATATATTTGAAAACTGTAATATGATATACTTGTATATCATAATGTATTAGGGAAGTCAGATGCAATCAGGATACAACAAACTGACAGAAAAGATGATTATTATAGCTTATCCTCTACAGGAGAATGAAATGCTCAAGCGTTTTACTTTGATCATAAAATCGGGATATATGCATATCGGGTTTATATATATATATATATATATGAACTGAGTGAATGATTGCATATTTGTTTTATTTATTTTGTTATTTAATTAATTCAGATATTCGATTTTAATTAAAATGTTTTGTAATAAAAAATAAAATTAAGTTTTTTTTAATTAATTAATTTTAATTAAAAGAAAAAATTTTAGATATTTTATTTTTTTACAAAATATCACGTTTAAGATGATTTTTCATAAAATCGGATATCTTGAAAAAAATATAGGAATTAATTTCGACTTTTGGATTAATGAAATGAAAAAATATTTAATCGAAATAAATTATTATTTTTAAAAAAATGTAAAATAAAAAATAAAGTAAATAAGTGCCTTTAATCACTACTTTAGCTGAAAAGCTGAAAAAAAACTGTGCATTTATTAAATTTTATTTGTTACACATTTAAACATAAAAGGTGGTTTGATAAATTAGACTCTTTAGAATCGTGTACACGGGAAGATATTTGATTCTTTCAGATCGTGTAATTTTCTAAAATTAATAAATTTATTTTAATGAAATAGATTTTTATAACCCTAAAAAATGTTTTAAAAATCTAAGTGGGAGGGGGAGTTTATTTATAGATAAATCCCACGATCTCCATCACCAGTTTGTAGGCAATGCAATTAAACCTTATGTGTTGGCAGTAAGACCTTCCTCCTAATCGGACAGATTAATTGCAGCATCGCCAGTATAAATCTCTTTTAGGGATAATTCTAGATAATTGTTAATGTGGATCACATCTCCATCTGAAGGGTTTATTGCGAAGCGATTGATTTAAAATAAGGTAATGGTTAACATTTAACTGTATATACTAGTATTCTCTCAATCTGAGTCACTAATATTATATACTAGACCGAAACTATGCCAGCTATTTAATTTTACTTGGCATGATCTGTTGCCTAGATAGTAAAATTAAAAGGAATTGGCCTATCTGGTCATACGATGGATAGTAGATGTCCTCCTATCGATGCATGCTATTCACAGGATACAAAGCTACTAGCGAATTAATTTTAAAATGATAAAGGGAACCAAATTAAAATAAATTCATAATTATTGCTCGTCATAATTAACAATATTTTTAATTATATAATTTTTAAGATTAAAATGGCTTTCAACCCACTCGCTTTGATACTCAAAGAAAATAAACTAATTGGACCAAATTTTATTGATTGAAAAAGTAACTTGAATATAACTTTAACTACCAATGATATTCTTTCAATACTAGAAAATGCGTTTGTTTCAGAGAAAGGTTCTTCCTCTGGACTGAAAGGCATGAAGAAGAAAAAGATTCAGAAACAGGGATATACAATTTTTAGGGTAGTTAGTGGGTCAAGGACTAGTGTGAAAAAGTCGAAAGGCAGATGTTTTCATTGTAACCGATATGACACTAGAAAAAGCCATGTCTAGTATTTCTCAGAAGGCAGAACAAATAGGGTAATGTTTGTTCACTGATTGTGCAAACATGTTTAGCAGTATTATCTATCGGAACATGGTGTGTAGATATGGGAGCCATTGATCATGTCTGCAATTCATTACAGAGGATGCAGAAAACCCGATAACTTAGTGATGTGGATATTTACCCGCATATGAACAATAATACAAAGGTAACAGCAGCTGCAATGGGAGATGTCACTCTTAGTTTTGGTGGAGATAGGATTTTAATATTGAGAGATTGCCTTTATATACCTTTCATTAAAAGGAACTTAGTTTTTATTTTTAAATTGGTTAAAGACAGATATTTAGTTTATTTTAATAACTTTATGATTATTAAGGATAATAAACGGATTATCTATTCTCGTACATTAGTTAATGATCTTTATGTTATTACTTTAATTTTTCCTACACTGTAACTAATTGAAATAAATAGCACATCTAATTTACCATGTAAAATAAAACTTTCTTCTTTAATGAACCAAACGTTTCTTTGGCACTTACGCTTAGGTCATATTAATCTAAAAAGGATAAACAGACTGGTAGCAGATGAACATTTGAGTTCATTGGAAGTGGATGCACTTTCAGTCTGTGAATCTTGTGTAGAAGGTAAGATGACTAACAGGCCCTTTTCGGCCAAAAGCTATAGAACTAAAGAACCGTTAGAGCTAGTTCATTCTGATGTGTGTAGTCTTATGACAATTCGGGCTAAAGGTGGCTTTGAGTACTTCGTCAGTTTTATTGATGACTACTCAAGATATGAATACATTTACATTCTGAACTTGGTACCTTCTAAGTCAGTACCTTTTACTCCCATAGAATTGTGGACCGGGTGTAAGCCTAATCTAAAATACATTTGAATTTAGGAGTGTTCAGCACATGTACTGAAAGGGAACACGGGTAAGTTAGAATCGAGGATAGAAATCTATTTCTTTGTGGAGTATCCCGAAGGAACGAAGGGTGGTCTGTTTTATAATCTTAAGGATCAGAAGGTCATTGTTAGCACCGATGTCCGATTCTTGAAAGAGGATTATATTATGGACCACAAGCTCAAAAGAAAAATTATTTTGTAAGAACTGAGAGACAATACTAGTAGAACGGAAGAGAAACTATAAGTCACTGATATCCCATTACCTCATCGTAGTGGAAAGATTATCGGGACATGTGCAAATCAAGAATAGGGTGTGAATGCATAGGGTTCAGATTCTGCACAGCGTGTTACTGCTAGTACACAAACACAAGTAGTGTCTCGTCGTAGTGGGAGGGTTGTTCATCAACTAAATTGGTATATGTTCTTGGGAGAGTCTTTTGACAAGATCCTAACAGAACTGGATACCAAGCCCTGTAACTACAATGAAGCACTTTAGGACAAAGATGCAGATCTTTAGTAAAGGACTATAAATTCAGAGATAGAATCTATGTCTTCCAATCAGGTCTGGGAATTTGTAGAAACATCCGAATGGCTAAAACCCACTAGATGCAAATGGATCTACAGGAGAAAGAAAGGAGGAGACGGGAAGGTTAAAACCTTCAAAGCTAGGCTTGTTCCTAAAGGGTTCACTCAGAAAGATGGTATCGATTATGAGAAAACCTTTTCGTCGGTAGCCATCCTTAAGTCTATCTGGATTCTTTTATCCATTGTTGCTCATTTTGATTACGAAATCTGGCAAATGGTTATTAAGACAATTTTTCTTAATGAAAGTCTTGACTAGTGTATCTATATAATACAACTAGGTAAATTCATTTCAAAGGGCCAGGAATACTTGTTGTGTAAGCTTAAGAAATCTATTTATAAACCTAAGCAGGCATCGAGGTCTTGGAACACTCGGTTTGACCAAGCTATAAAGTCTTATGATTTTGATTAGAGTCCAGATGAGTCTTGTGTGTATAAGAAACGTAACAGAAGCGTGGTGATTTTCTTAGTACTTTATGTAGACGATATCTTGCTCATTGAAAACGATGCGGGAGCATTATCTACAGTTAAAGTATGGTTATTTGGGCAGTTCGATATGAAGGATTTGAGAGAAGTCGGTCACATTATTGGGATCAAGCTTGTGCGAAATCAAAAATAAAAGATGTTAGACTTATCACAAGCAAAATATATCGATGATATCCTTGCTCGTTTTAGCATGCACGATTTTAAGAAAAAATTTCTCCCTTTTAGGCATAGAATTACTCTATCCAAGGACCAGTGTTTTAAGACACCTAATGAGATAGAGAAGACGAAGTCAGTTCCTTATGCTTCGGCAGTAGGAAGCCACAGGTATGCTATGCTTTGCACTAGACTCGACATTTGCTTTGCCATTGGTATGGTTAGCAAATATCAGTCTAACCTAGGGTAGGAGCATTGGACTGTGGTAAAGAACATAATCAAGTACCTGAAAAGGACTAACAAATACATGTTGGTTTACAAGGCAGACAGTTATAGTACCTTTGGAGTACACAGACTCAGATTTCCAGTCTAACAAACATTCTCGTAAGTCTACCTCAAGATATGTGTTTACCTTAGGAGGTAGAGTTATAAGTTGGAAGAGTATCAAGTAGTCATGCATTGCTGATTTCACCATGGTGGCCTAGTACCTAGCAGCTTCTGAAGCCGCTAAGGAGGCTGTGTGGCTCAAGAACTTTTTGTTCGATTTAGAGGTGGTCCATTCAGTTCAATTGGTTATTACACTTTATTGTGACAATAGCGGAGCGGTTGCAAACTTGAAGGAGCCAAGGGTTCACAAGTAAGGAAAGCACAATGAGCGTAAGTATCACCTAATACGAGAACTTATACAGAGAGATGATGTTGCTGTGACTAAGATTGTATTTGGAGACAACTTTGCAGATTCTTTCACAAAGAGCTTATCGGCTAAGATTTTTTATAGTTATGTAGAGGGCATGTGAGTAAGATGTATGGCAGCATGATTTTGAGTATAAGTGGGAGATTGTTACGGTTGGAATACTAAAAATCATATTTTTAGTATTTAATTTTATTTTAATAAAATTAATTTTTTATTTTGTGAGAATCTTTATGAACAATGTATGTGCATCATTTATTTAATGTTATGCATAGATATTTTTTATTATGTATAGTATTTAATCTAATATGTAGAGTACGACTTGCATACAGAAGATTAGAATTTAGGTTCTTGCAGAATATAAGTTATATGTTCACAATTTAGATAAAAATAGACATCCATCGGTATGACTGTAGCACAGAGTTTTCGTAGGCCTATCTTGGTTACGGGAAATAGATAATAGCGTCGTCTAATGTTTCGATTCTCTGTGGTAGTATACTTTTTGTGTATTGAACGAGACACATTGGGATAATTAATTTTATACTGACTATATAAATTAATTCACACTCCAAGGTTATTATGAACAGTACTTATACTCTTAATCCTGAAATAATTATTGATTTGCGTATATTTAATTTTCATTATTTTGATTCATTAGAGAGTACAATCTTATATGGGTCTATAATCCCGGTGAGTTGGATAGCGTTATTATTTATATGGTGAATATTAATTATTGACGGGATCCACATCTCGAATGATCGACATTGACGCTATCTCCATATAGAAACTTATGAATTTTGACCGGGCCAAACCCTGTAGGTAGATTTAATTATTTGGCGGTCAAATAAGTTAAGCGAAAATGTTTAAGAAATTACAAGATGCCGATTAAATTAAATTGTCAGTAATTAAATTTAATTGACGAGTATCAAGAGTCTTAACGTGAGGAGAAATGCTAAGCATTTAATAACAGAGCTCAATGCAAGAAGGTCTTGAGATTATGTGTCATAGTGCAATTATAGTTCTTTAGTGGTGTGAACTGCAATTCAGTATTTTATAGAAATTACAGAAACCGCTGCTAGTTTTTCATAATTGCAAATACCGCTATGACGTTTGCTTAATTGCAGAAAAAGCTATTGGGTGTCTGTGTTTCACTGGAAGTTTTACTCATAATTACTCCACAGGTCCTTGTTGTAGCCTTATAAATATGTGGGTTGACTGAACCAATTTTATAACTTGCTTTCAAGACTAAAGCCACCCAAGTTTTGCCAGTACGAATTCTCGATAGATTATAGCCCACACTATATTTAAGAATCGCAAAGGGAATACAATAGAAGATCTAACGGGAGCTTCAACTCGGAATAAAAAACGTAGTTAAAGATTTAACCGGTAAAATGTATTCTTCTAAATTAACTTTGGTTGCACGGGTTAAATTTTTTATTGTTCGACGTCAAAACTTTTATATGGAGCTCTTTTCGGCATTTGCCCATCTAGTTAATTTTTTATCAAAAATTATTTACAAAAATAATAATTTTGGCAGTTTTGCCTCCAACACTTCCATCCTACCACTTTTTGAGCCTCTAAACAAGTAAGTAAAACTTATAAACCTTATGTCTAATATCTCCCAAAATATCCCTCAACTCATCTCTTTAAACACTTCAAAATTCAAGAACCGAAAACAAATCGAAAATGCGTTGTAGTTGAGAAATAGGGGCTGCTATGTTTTTGAATGATATGAGATGTGGTTGTGTATTGTTATTTTTGGGTTTGATGATCTAAAAGTGTTCTAGAACCTTGATAGTTATGTCTAAAACACAAGTATGCAAAGAAATGAGACAAAACCTTGACATATCATAAGTAGGAGACTTGAACATTAGGGACCTAATTTTTTGAGAACTTTAATGTTTTTTCCATGATCTTTGGAACTCCATAACTCAACGTAAACAATTGATTTAAGTATGTTCTTTACGTTTAGATTTATATTTTTGTGTTATCTTTCATCCAAAATTAGTTTTAACTCATTTAAGTAAATAGAACTCGAGATATTGCAATTCTACCAAAGTGTGTCGTTTTCTGACCGGGCGACAATATCAACCTAAAACCCTTAGTTTACAATGAGATCCGAGTTTTGGCCAAAAAATTTTAGACAACATGTATATCTAACCACTCACAAAAAATGAGCACAAAATATTGAGGTTTGATATGTCAACACTCCATTGAAACCCTCTGTTGTGTTTTAACCCTTAAGAGACACTTCTGTCACATATTTTTGTATAGCCAAAAATTCTTATTTTTAGTGACATACTCCAAAAGTAGTCTACATGAACATTATAGGTAATATATTGAACTACTTTCTGTCAAAAAATAAGACCTAAATACCTCAAGAAAGTCCCTCAAAACCGTTTCAAAGTCTCTGTCTAAAATTGATTTTGCTGAGGGTTAGGCGGCTGACAGAACCTATTTTATAAAATGGCTTATATCTTCAACTTGTTTAAAATAACCACCCCTAGAACCATTCATAAGCCTTGTAGGGGACGTGTTTAACTAGAACATATCCAAATATGGGTTCATTTGAATTTGATTTGATGCCCCAAAAACTGAGAACAGAGGCGCACTTTCAATAAAATTTTGATGAAAGTGCTGAACCATTTTCGCTTATAATGCTTTATTCACTCATTTACCTTAGGTTATGACCTTAGTGTTAAACATAAGAGTTGTAGAAAATAGTTTTATGTAAATGGTATTTAAAAATTGTAACTTGATCCCAAGTTTAGATGCCCCAAAATCTTGTTGACCCTTTTAATTTAATACTCGATTTTGACCTTAAAAGTTGCTAAGTGTGCTTGAGTACCTTTTGTCGTAAGACTCCAGTTTTATATGATGATTGATTTGAATTAGTTGGTTAGTATTTTTAAGTGAATGTATGATGATTAGAACTCATGCCATCAAGTTTGAATTGTATCTTAAGAATTGAACTTGTGCCTCACACCGTTATATTTATGCTTAGTGAATTGTACCATGAACTTTGCCATGCTAGTTGATGCCATGCTATAGATAGTAGTACTTGAGATCCATATTTCACATCATGGGCATTGTCACTTGCATCTTGGCATATTGGAGTTCATCTGTGCAAACCGTTGTTGAGATGGGTTATTGTCCTTCTTGGTTCTAAGTCTAGGGCGTCCCTGGTTGCTACTTTTGTAAATATTTTGGGATATATTTCCCTTGTACACCCTGAGTATGTCCCCAATGTTACAAATTTAATTTATACACTTGTACACCCTGGGGTGCATCCCCGGTGTTTGAAATGATTTATCATGTATATTGTTGGGCACTATGGGTTCGTCACTAGAATTCTGGTTTTGATGGCATGCTATTATTGGTAGTTTCGAATTTTGAGTTGACACTGGTGTGAAGGCATTATGCTTCTTAAGGTGGAAGCATTTAGGTTCAACCTAAACCCCACGCCGTTGCCATGAAGTAAAACAGCAGAGGCATGAAGCCTAAGTGAGCGTTTACTATTCACAATGAGGAGTAGTGATGGCTTTCGTGTACAATTTATCCATAAAGTTTACTCTGGTAATTCCCAGCGTGGAATTCCTGTTATAATCTGGGTGTATGTCGGGTTAGACATTTGCATTGCATACACGGCATATCTTACTCGTATGCTTATTGACTTATCTGCTATTCTGTTATAAATTTGTTTGTCTTCTTGACTTTAAAGTGTGCTTGAGTGTTACTTGGCATGCGTTGTGGTATATTTTGTTGTGAGTTTGGTTAAAAGATTTAGGAAGTTTTCTTCTGGGTTTTGAATCATGGCATTCGTGCCACAAATGAGGAGGAGGAATTCTTTGAGGAAGTAGCCCCCGATGAAGAAGAAGGTTTTGAAGAACAAGGTGAGTTGCAGAAGCTAGCAGACCCTGGAAATGCTAGTTAAAAGATTGAGTGTTCACCCTTTTGTTCTTTTTGTTTAGTTTCTACGGGCCCAGTGTACTTTTTGTTAAATCCTTGGTGAAACTGTAATCGTTATGCACCTTTAATCAGTTCAAACTCCTTTATGATATAATATTTAAGGTATGTAAATATGAATGAATGGCTAGAATATCCCTTTATTTATATTTATGTATATCTCGACGTGCCCGGAGGACGGGACATCACATATCATATCCTGCTTAGGCTGACCATGTCCTGCTTATAACATACTTCCTTAGGCCGACCATGAGCAACCTTATACGAGGTAAAGAATGATGACTAGGAGCTCTAGTAATGTCATACTATGCTTTATGTGGGCTTCAGCTGTGCATGATCAATATTTGACCCTCCTCAATTGCTTTCATCACCTTGCTGTTGCTTAAGTCTCCGAGCTGCTAGAAGGTGATGAGTTGTTAAATGTGAATCGTCTTCTTGTTATGCCACTTTAATACCTAGCCAAGGTTTCTGGTGCCTAGCTCGAGTTAGGGCTTTTGATTAGCGCTTAGCCAAGCATGTGAGACCCTGACCCGTTTTCTTTTTTGGCGTTTTCGAACGCGCGTTACGTATTTTCATTTGAGCATATTTTTACTGCTTTTGATGTATGATCGGGCTTAGATATGCATGCGGGGTAGGTTCCCAGGGCGATTGGCCATTGTGACGCAAATTTCAAAAATTCAAAAAAAAAAGATATTTTGGAGGCTTATAAGTATCTGGAGTTAGATATTTTCATAAAGATATTTTTCAAAACTTCTCCAACAAGCTTCTCGTTTTCTCTCTGCCTTCTCTCTAAGTTCTCGGGGGCCCGGGGCTCAGTTTTTAATGATCCAACAACAGATCCTCTCTTTTGGCACGGTGGGCTACGCAACCATCCTGTCAGATTTTGATTCCTGCGAGGCTCAGTTTTGCACGTGGTTCGAGACGTCAAGTTTTCAACTCACTGAGATAGGATTCTAGACCTGTATGTTTTATAAGGGTGCTATGGGTAATCGGGTGTCTTTTTACCGGTTGGTTTGCTGTAGATCTGAGTTTGTATTAAGTAGGGTTTTTGGGCTAAAAACTTGTTTATTGTCGATTTCATGGATGGAATCGGGTTTCGGGAGTTTCTTTTGAGGTCCTAGTGTTATGCCTAGGCGTGTGGGTGTTCACGGGTGTTGATTTGGAGTTTGGAGGCTTCGATTTGAGGTTTAGAGGGATGAACTTGTAGCTCAGAATCAAGTTCCGCCGAGGTTCGGTTGACTGAACCATGGGGTTCGGTCGACTGAAGATTGGATCTTGGGTTCGGTCAATTGAACCGTGTGTTTTGGCGTTTTGTGAGATTCTAGTAGGGTGTTCGGTCGACTGGAGGTGGGGTTCGATCGACTAAAGTTCTGGGATGCTGGTTTTGTGATTTTGGTTGGATTTTTGGTTTCCAATTGGTGTTCTTTGGTATTCAATTGATTAACTTATGGGAATTAGTTGATTCGAATACCTTTAGATTTTTTTAGGGTTCGGTTGGTTGTGTCGTGGTTTCGAGGGTCGTGTGGTAATCTCGTGTTTTCGTGTTGATGCCATCCTCGGGGATGATGAGTTGGTGACATGTGGGTGGTTGTTAAGCGGTGAGTGTTTGGGCTTGTGGTTCCTTTCGAAAAAGGGTCTTGGGTTGTGAACCGTGAGGCTTTTTGGTTTTTAGTTGGCCTTCGGGCTAGGCTTGGTTGTTATATGTGGTAATGTGCTTTTATAACGGGCTTATGCATGTTATAACTATAGTTTATTCATGCATGGATTATATAATGTGATTTACATGACTTTCGATGGCGTTATGTGTAATGTGGTTTATGCTTTAAGACCTTTAGTTTTATTGGCATGTGGATGTGGAATCTGAAGAATGAATGCATGTAGTGCATGTTGCATGGGTGTAGGTTTATGTGAGTCGCGTGTGTAGCATGTGACGTAATTTGTGATACGTACTGATAGTACGTGATTTTATGCATTTAAATCCTGAGTAGGTTATGCATAGGTGTATGGAATGAGATAGATGCTTATGTTAGCACTAGCTGATGGTGATTACGTTAGGGTTACGACCCTTCGGTTAAAGTCCGAGAAGATTACGTTAGGTTTACGACCCTTTAGTTAAAGTCCGTAAAGAGGTGTTCAATAGGGCTACGGCCGCTCGATGAAAGTCTGTAAAGATGCATTGACGGGGGCTACGGTCCATTGGTGAAAATACGAGAAGATACATGGATTGCATGAACTGCATAATGGGACAGATAGACTAGTTTTCAAATTATTTTAAGAGTCGTGTAAATTGCGATCTAAAAATCGTTTTTAAACTATTTTTCAAGGCTCTTGTGAGTGAGTCTAATAAAGGTTTGTATCCTCGCTTTTCCTTGCATGTGAAAATTGTTTTAAAGGCTTGAAAGAGAGTCTGAAGCTGCACTTCGATTTTCTAGCATGTTTTGTTTATATTGCATGCTTGTCTAGTTTCTGTTGAGCCTTGGCTCACGGTGTGTGATAAAATATTTTCAGGTACCGATTACGCACGCTGATTCGGGATTGTTGGTTGTAGGCAGAAGAGTTATAGTCTTCCTTTTTGTCTTTCTGTATTATGTATGCTTAATACATGTTTCTCGGCATTGGAGCCTTGTAATATATGTCGTTTGGCATTTATATACAATGCTTGTATGTTTTTTTTGAGAGTGTATTCTCGGGTTGGGTGTATGTTTGGTTGTTTCTGTGTGTTTCACGTGGCCTAGAGTTTGGAGCGTGACAACTTGGTATCAGAGCTATGGGTTTGAATACCTATGAGCAGTGGGAAGAGGGTGTATCCTGTGTCAGGTTGATTGCGTGTGCTTGACTGCATGTGTTTAGATGCATTGATAACATGTACGTGATAGCATGCGGGTCATACGTGAATGATGTGTATATGTGAGCATAGAGGTTGAATCTTAGGAGTGATAGTCCTGCCTTTGGATGTCTGGGTTAACAAACTTGGGGACCAAGTTAGAAACGCGTTTAGCTAACGTGATTTCTAGCAGGGAATCTGAGTAGGTTATCAAGATTGATGTGTCATTCTTGTTGGTTCTCCTCGGTATGTGGGGTTGTTTAGCATGAACCTATGTGGTTATGTGATAGCATGCTAAGTGTTTAGCGTTTATGTTCATGCTATGTACTGCATCTCATATGTTGTTTTCTTTCATATAGACGTGATGTTTGCGAGATGAGGGGAGACCGTGGTCGAAGTTGTGGCTGTGCTGTTGGCCAAGGGGATGTTCCTATCCTTGATACTTGGGATGCAAATGCTCCCCAAGGACCTGTTGACATGGTAGAGTTGGTGCGAGCGCTGGTGGGTTCCATCGGCCAGTTGGTTGAGACCGTTAGAGGTGAGACCGATCGAGAGAGAAGAGGAGTACCTGAGGCGAGTGCTACAGTGGCGATGTGGGAGTTCAAGCGCATGGATCCGCCTACCTTTGCTGAGGGTTCTGATCCTATTGTGGAGACAAAATAGCTGGAGTTGGTGACTCGGATCCTTGACACACTGCAGATTGTGGAGGATGAGTTGCGGGTATCTTTTGCTACCTTCCAGTTGAGGGGTGCTACTCACGCGTGGTGGAAATATGCCAGCACCACAATGGGAGTCACATGGGCGGCCTTTACAGGAGTATTTTTGGAGAAATACTTCCCGACTTCGTAGAGGGATTTGCACAGGGAGGAGTTCTATACTCTTACCCAGTGGGGCCATGGACACCATGCAGTATGAGGCCAGGTTTACGAGCTTGTCCCGATTTGCTCCAGAGTTAGTGAGCACAGATGAGCTGCGTTTGATGAGGTTTGAGCGGGGTTTGAGGCCGGCGATCAGGGAGCGTGTGGTTGCGCTGGGACTTCGAGTGTTCACAGAGCTGGTAGAGGCAGCAGCGAGGGTGGAGAACACCATGACCGAGATTCGAAACTTCCAGGGAGGCTAGTACATCATAGGGTGGCACAGATGCGCAGACAGGTGGGAGTTCCAGTAAGAGGATGAGGTCCTCTGGTCATAGCTTTCACCTATCTGGGTTACCACAGCAGTTTTCAGCACCATCACCATTAGTGGCTTCATCTGGGAGGCCAGAGCAGAGGGAGTTGATTTGCAATCAGTGCAGGCAGCCAGGGCATCGTGTGTCAGAGTGCCCGCAGCCGAGGCAGTGCCAAGGTTCATGGAGTCAGTCACAGGAGAGGGAACAGATTTGCTATGGATGTGGCTAGCACGGACATATTCGCAGGAACTGCCCTCAGAGGGAGAGTGCACCGATTGCAGTGGGCACGCCAGAGGGTTCATATGTGCAGGACCGACAGTAGCATCTTGCGGTTCAGACTTCCCGGATGGCAGGTGGGAGTACATCAGTTCAGTCGGTGCGGCAACCGACAGCACCAAGTTCTGGTAGACAGGACAGAGTGGGATTACCCCGAGCGTATTCCCTCATAGCTTCTAGGGCACCGGTCATGCCAGATGATGCAGATATGCCTTCAACGAGCAGAGGTACTTTCTGAGTCTGCAGGCTTTGGGCCAGTTTCCTTGTTGCCTCTATTTTGGGAGTTGATGATAGATTTCGGGGATGATGTACTGTGTTGAGGCAGTGGCTGGTGATGATGTGAGGTTGGGGTGAGTTGTAGATCCCGAGTCTTTGAGATAGTTAGCCATTGTTTAGGATGCCTGACCGTGTTTGACTATATCTTAGGAATGGTTTGGCTGACCATCTCGTATGCCTGAGTCGATTACAATCGACGGTTTGTTGTTTTGACCTTGAGTTGAATTTTGGGGGCGAAATTTCTTTAAGGTGGTAGAGTTGTGAGACCCTGACCCCTTTTCTTTTTCGGTGTTTTCGAACGCGTGTTACGTATTTTCGTTTGAGCATGTTTTTACTATTTTTGATGCATGATCGGGTTTAGATATGCATGCGGGGTAGGTTCCCGGGGCGGTGGGCCGTTGTGCGCAAATTTCAAAAATTAAAAAAAAAAGATATTTTGGAAGCCTATAAATATCTGGAGTTAGATATTTTCATAAAGATATTTTTCAAAACTTCTGCAACAAGCTTCCCGTTTTCTCTCTACCTTCCCTCTAAGTTCTCGGGGGCCCGGGGCTCGATTTTCAACGATCCAACAGCAGATCCTTGCTTTTGGCACGCTGAGCTACGCAACCATCTGGTCAAATTTTGATTCTAGCGAGGTTCGATTTTGCGCGTAGTTCGAGATGTCAAATTTTTAACTCACCGAGATAGGATTCTAGACCTGTATGTTTTATAAGGGTGCTATGGGTAATCGGGTGTCTTTTTACCAGTTG
>JAULJZ010213221.1:0-41877 GCA_032270985.1 Heliamphora pulchella | reverse complement strand
TTGGCAACTAACTTAACCTATTTTCTAAAATGGCCAAAAAGTCTAACTTGTTCCAAACAACTACCCTTACCTCTAAACATGAAACTTGTATGGGACTTGTTGAAATAGAACATACTAAAAAATGGGCTCATTTGGACTTGATATGATACCCCAAAACTGAGACCAACAGAGACACTTTTCTGACCAATTCTCTGTGCAAGTGCTGAACCGTTTTCGTTTCCGTCAAGTTTTCCACCTAGTTGCCTTAGGTTTTGGCCTTGATGTAAAACATAAAGGTTATAGAGAATATTGTTACCAAAAATCATAATCCAACTCCAAGTATAAGTACCTCCAAATGATGCGGTACTTTAAAATTTAATGATTGTGAGAGAGCAATAAATGGTTAAGTTAACTCCTTAAACAAGTAAAGGATTGGACAAGTGCGTAGTACCCTTTAAACCTAAAAAGAAAGTAACCATGGTCCCTAAAATCAAGAAAATATTCAATGGTCAGAATCATTTTAGTACTTCACGTTCTAAGAGGGGTAGAACTCTGTGCTGACAGTTAAGTTATGTTTGCTTGCTAGGCATGAAAGTTTTGTTGCCCGAGGAGCAAGCTTAGCTCACTGACAAAGGCTTGGTTCATATGCATATAAGATAAGGTGAGAGTGCTTTGCCATTATCTTGAACTTGAGTTTATATAAATGATGCTTAAAAATGCTTTGAAGCGTATGTTTTGAACTATGACCAGTTTGACGATTGTATGAACTTGTTGTTTTCAAAAGCCATGATGTTTTTAACTCAAGTGTGCTATCCATGATATTTTGAGCTAGCATGATATCACTATGAGAGTATGGTTAATGTTGTGTGGTTGTTCCAAAGTGCCAAGTTACAAGGGTTTTCGTCCCTTTTATATCCCTTTATGAAGGAGGTTACCCAACTATGGATTTTTCATTTATCGCTATAGGGGAGGTTTCCCGTTAAGCGGGAGTTTTTGCTTTAAAGGCATTGCGGGCTAAATCCCAGACAGCACATACCACTCATGCTTGGTGGAGAGTGTCCCTCATTCCATCACGTTGTAATCCGTGCATTGACAATTGAGGTTACGATACCGTCAGAACTCCCGGTCGTGAGGTTGACAACTACTTGGACACTGTTGGGGTTAGAGTCTAGATTTGAAAAAGTGGTCATGCATTTTAAATTTGTGGCGGTTGAGCCAGGAACATATTTCTATTTGTAATACTAAGAAGGTTCTGTATAATCTGTGATATTTTCATGTTCAAGCAAATGCATCAGTATCTATATTTTCGTGAAAAATGTGATGAACTATTTTTAGAAAGATTTTTCAGTTATCCTTAACTAAGTAACTTTCTTTTCTGTTCATGACAATGCTAAGTGCGCTCTCATATAACCTCAGTGGTTGCTGATACCAGAAATGGCTAGGAGTTGGTCCACTACACGCGTCGTCGAGTAGTTTTGGTTTTGGTGTTAGGAATTGTTTTGGTTTAGTTTTCTTTCGTTTAGTTTTCTTTCGTTTAGTTTTTAGTTTTGGCAGAGTTTCGTGTATAAGACCCCTGGAGGTTTTTGATATTTTAGAAGTAATGTATGCTCTTGGGATGGCGAATTCCTAGTGACTCGTGTATACCCCTTTTGACATTAAGGTGTTGTGATTGCTTAGAAGTTCTTGTTTGGTCTCTTAATATTTTTATCTCTTGTCTTTCTCTTTGGCCGCCGGTCTGCGGCGGGATCACATCCCTTGTACAGGTTTAATGCCTTGCGGGAGCGGGGTGTTACACCAAAAATGTGTAATCCATGCGATGCAAGATGTATAAAGACTATGTTGATCGACCTTAGGTTCAGTTCCAGATTTTCAGATTATTGGACCCAATTTAAACAATTTTAATAAATTTTAGAAAAACCCCCTTGTGTCAAATTTTATATCCAGAGATAGATGTTTGTGTAAACTTCCATGTGACTATTTGGAGTAATTTAGACATCTATTTTTTGAGAAATTGAATTTTTCCCAAAATGTTACAATTTCTGGCATGCTTCTATTACAGTAGCCAAAACCCTAGCATAGAGACCTAAAATAAAAATGATTTCTTCACTAAAGTTATACCTAACACATTTTTCTAGTTGCCTATATAAATCGAGGGATGTTTATCACTGTTTGATATGTCAAATATATTTTTAAAATCGTTGGACAGAATTTGTCTCTTTAAGCTGATTTAGCCCACTTTTGTGGAAGCTAAATAACCTGTTTTTATTGATTGTTTGAAACATGTTCTTCATAAAAAAGTTAAGGACTCTTTAATCTAGCTTTTTTCCAATTTTATAATAAATGAAGTTGATTTGACTCCTCAAATGAATTTTTCTCTTGACTGATATAGAATCTAGAAATCACAGAACATGTTTCTCAAATAAAGATTTAAACCTCTTTCTTTTGAAAATCAAAACACCTATTTTTATTGAGTATATGATTCTGTGTCCTTCATGAAAAAGTTAGAAATCTTTATAATATAACTCTTATCTAAAATTTAGAACATTTAGAGTTCATTTGGTACCTAAAATACCTTTTCTTTTGACTCATGAGAAATCTAGAATTAACAGAATTTATCTCTAGACATATTTAAATATTTTTCTTGTGAAAGTAAAATAACCTATTTTTAATGAGTAAATGAGAAAATGTTCTTCATGAAACTTTTAGAGAACCCCTTGGTCTAACTTGTATAAAAAAATCAGAATGTTTGAAGTTAGTTTGATAGTCCAAATAAATTTCTTCCCAACTGTTAATAAATCTGGAAATTGGGCTGAATGCTGAAAAGTGGAATTGCCAAAGTGTGATTGTTCATTGTAATTTATGTTGAAT
Source organism: Heliamphora pulchella (assembly GCA_032270985.1). NCBI lineage: Eukaryota > Viridiplantae > Streptophyta > Magnoliopsida > Ericales > Sarraceniaceae > Heliamphora > Heliamphora pulchella. Next base: position 39,030 of record JAULJZ010213221.1, on the reverse strand, counting down.
GGGATTATGGAAATACAAGCATGCAATACATGGATATATTTTATTTATAACTTAAGTTATATGATGTTATGAGAATGAATGCATGCATAGTATGATCGTGCAAGTATGCATTAGAGTTGAACATTTAAGAATTACATGAAATTGTACCTTTATTCTTGCCATGACCACTTAGGTGCATGTCTTACCAATGTCGGTTGCACATTTGAGTCATGATTGACATAGTTGGGTGTGTTCCCAGTGTATAAAATCTTTTAGGAGTATATCCTCCGCAGACACATTGGGTACGTCCCCAGTATGGTTAATATTTTGGGTAAATCCCTAGTAGGCACCTTGGTAATTCTTGAATTGTTATCCCAGACTTTGGGTTGACGTTGTGTAAGGGTACCACTGACTCTTGAAGTGGGAATCCGAGTGAGCCTAATTCGGCAAACCTAACCCCATACTATTGTGATCTAGATAAGGCAGCCGTTGTATAAAATCAGGCGATGTAGTATCATTTCACAACGAGGGTTAATTGTGGTGGCTCAAGTAGTCAATTGCCAATGAAGTTTAATTTCTTGGATTTTTCGGCGTGGAGTCCATTAGTTATTTTTGTGGTTGGATGCCGGGTTGGTTACATGTATAGCATATATCATCATTACATTTGTTGAATTCTAATCTGTGTTACTAGATTTGCTATCCTGTTGTGTGATTACATGAAAAGTTATTTCAGAATGTTGATTAGGTTAGATTATTACTTGAGTTAGAACAGTAGGGCTTCCTAGAGTTTCTTTTGGGCTTCGCAGCTCGTGATGTTTCATACCAAGTGAAGGTGAGGATCTTGCTGAACAAGAGGAATACTAGGAACAACAGGGATTTGGTTTTAATCGAAGGAAAATCATGTTTAACTCTTTTTTTTTGCCACTCCTTAGAGTGCGTGACGGCTAGTTTCTTTTCTCCCGTGTTATACTAAGTTTTTAAGCATTTATTGGATGACTGTACTTCTAACTATTGTGGTATCTGTTGAGGAAAACCTAATTATTATGGATGCATTGCTTATATTTTAATTATAAAATAACTCGCTAGAATAATCCCTATTATTATACGTATATTGTAACGTTCTTGAGATTTGGGGCGATATAGCTTGGTTGTTTCAGAGTATAGGTTTAGTGAATCTTCAGGCCTTGGATTATGAGAAAATCATGTGTCTTGTAGCGTAGAAATTTTGTTGAATAAGTTATAATAATTATCATTATCACCTATAAGTTATGAGAAGCTAAAACTCACTATGTCTAAATTGTATATTTTGGTCCTTTTAGAGTGTCATCGAGATCACAGTCAGAGGGAAATTCTTGTGTAGGAGACGAACGGAGAGATATTTGTTCCAAGAATTTAGGTCGACCTTACCCATACGAATGTTGTGAGTTTTTATGCATAGATTTATGATGAGATAGTTGTACCGCTCCCTATCTCGACTCGATATAAACGTCTCGAACCGATCTGAATCGACTAAACTGATGCTAAAGATGTATGCGAAAGTGATAAGGGAGCAAAAAGGGCAAGGAAAGTGGAGAAAGGACATGGTCTTTATGATGAGGAGGCTTTAGAACTTATTCTTTATCGGTAGTGCACCATACTTGTAACCTAGTTTCATTGCGTGACAGGTTTAGCTGTTCATGTTCTTAAGGATGAAGGCATTGAGGTTGTGGATTGGAGATCCATGCAGTGAGTTTGTCACGCCCCAAACTCCGGGTCACATGAAACACCCACAACAACCAAACATAAATCCAACCGAGAATACACTCTCAAATTACATGCATTGTATATAATCGCCAAACGGCTTACATTGCACAGCTCTAACGCCAAAAAACATGTAATAACATACATGATCAAAAGACAAAAAGAAAGACTATAACTCTTTTGTCTCTCCAGCAACTCCGGATCAACCTGCGTGACCGGTACCTTAAGAAAATCAAATCTCACACCGTGAGCCAAAGCTCAGCAAATATTAAACAGCACATGTAGCATATGCTAAATATGCTAGGAAAACGAGGTACAGTTTTAGACTATCTTTCAAGCCTTGAAAACAGTTTTCACATACAAACGAAAAAGCGAGGATAATAACCATCTTTAGACTCACTCACAGGAGCCTTGAAAAACAGTTTGAAAACGGTTTTTAGATCGCGATTCACACGAATCTTAAAACAATTTTAAAAAAATTGATTTTATCCGTCCCACAATGCAGTTCATGCAAATCATGAATCTTCTCAGACTTTCACCGATGAACCTCAGGCCCCGTCCATGAAACACAGATGCATACAGTCAGCCCTCACATGCCGCAACAACAGTTCTACCACATAGATACAGATCTATACGCAACAGACATCCTCACACATGCCTATACCACAGGATAAAACCGTATACCACGGGATAAAACTACAAATCATGGGATAAAATCGTAAATTTACCGTAAGCCACAGGATGAAACCACCGACCACGGGATTATACCACGGGATAAAATCGTATACCACGGGATAAAATCGCATACCACGGGATAACACCGAACACTACAGGATAACATTGAACACACCTATGCATAACCTAACCAGGATTTAAATGCATAAAACATACCACATACACCACGTGCATGCGCTCCATAGATCCATCACATCCATGCCTAATAAAACTCTGAGTTTTAAAGCATGCAACCACGTTACACGTAACGATATCAAAGCCATGTAATTCACTTACATAATCCATGCATAGATAAACTAGAGTTATAAATACACATAACCAGTTATAAATGCACATAGCCATATAACTTCATATCATGACGTCACCCGCTATATAACCCAACACGACATCACGTGCCACACACTCGTCATTCGTTCACCCGACTGACCTGTCCACATGCCAAGACAACGAACCACAAAATCAAGCCTAACCCGAAGGCAAACGCTAAACCCCTCAAACCATGAGGTCACAAAACATCACCTTTCCTCCAAAGGTGCCATGAGCCTAAACACGCTCCATAACCAACGAAAAACCAACACCCGGCACCTAACCGTGCACATCACACCGAGGATGACATCGAAACAAACCCTCGAGGCCACGACACGACCCCCGAAACCACAACACATCCAATAGAACTCCAAGAAGCATCCAATAGTATTTCAGTAGGTTAATCCCATATATTAATCAACCGAATACTATCGGAAACCAATTGGAAACCAGGGACCCAACCAAAACCAGCAAAACACCAAGCCCAGAAACTCAGTCGACTGGACCCAACCCCCACTCAACTGAAAAACACACTGAAAAAGCCAAAAACACCACAGAAGCACTGTCCAATTGACCGAACCCCACGGTCCAGTCGACCGAACTCAAAAACCAAGATCCAGTCGATCGAACCTCACGGTTCAGTCGACTGAACTCAAGTGAAAACAGGTTTCGAGCTATGGGTTCAGTCCTCCAAACCTCAAATCGATGCCTCAAAACTCCAATCAAACACCCTCGAACTTCTACACGCCTAGGCATAACACCAAGACCTCGAAAAAAACACTCGATACCCGATTTCATCCACCGAAATTGACAAAAAGCGATTTTTAAACCAAAAACCTAACTTTTAAATAAAATCAGATCTACAGCAATCTAACCGTTAAAAACACACACGATTACACGTAGCACCCTTGTAAGACATGAGAGTTTAGGATCCTACCTCGGTGAGTTGAAAACTCAATATCTCGATCCGCGTGCAAAATTGAGTTTCGCCAGAATAGAATTCTGTCCGGATGAATGCGTAGCCCACGACGCCAATAACAAGAATCGACAGTCTGATCGTCGAAAACCAAGTCCCAGGCCCCCGAGAAGTTAGAGAGAAGGCAAAGAGAAAATGAAAAAAACTTAATGGAGAAGTTTTAAAAATATCTTTTGAAAATATCTAACTCTAGATAAATTATATGCCTCCAAAATATCCTTTTTTTTTGAAAATTTGAAATTCGCACCACAACACCCTACAGCCCTCGGGAACCTTTCCGTATGCATATCTAAATCCGATCATGCATAAAAAGCATAAAAATATGCTACAACAGAAACACTCAACGCGCGTCGAAAAACACCAAAAAAAAAAACGGGTCAGGGTCTCACAGAGTTAGTTCTTTTCGTTTAAGGGGGATAGACAGGAGTGTGTGTTAATAATTGTTTCAAGTATAGTATCAAGAACCATCATTAGGACTTCATAACGTCATCCTTCTAAAAATTCCTTCCTTATTTGTCTCAAACATTTTGTTTGTCAACTTTTGAATGCATGCAGTTGAAGTTCTTTATATATCCTTTCTTCTAGAATCATATATCCATTGCGAAATGATAACTATCAATTTGTACTCAATCCCACTTGATTCAGTTGGATATCATTCTTGAATAAACTTCTACACTCGAGTCTTAAGTGTGGCCCTATTGGGAATTTAATCGTATAAAATATTCTTGTCCTCTAGTTTTTTTTCGATTGTTAAGCTAGGCTTAGATAATAACTAATATTCATGTTTAACTTTCTCACAATTTGTTTCATCATCCTTAAACTGAATTTTCATTCTCGAGATCATTTTATTCATTAATCATTTTGTTCTGAACACTTAACCTTGATAAGTTTTTATTTTTGATATCGTCCTTCAATTTTCTAACGATCTTGATACCTCATTTGGTTGCGAGAGTGATCTTGCAAATATTTTCTTTACATTTGAAATCCTGGCTAGTGGAGTAAACTTGGATGCTTGAATTGAAGTGGGTTAGGCCAACGTAACTTCAGGTCAACTATCTAGTTGACTATCCATCGTCCTACATTGTTTGCATGAAATCTATGCCCAATAAGTTGAACCAATCATCCTTCTTGAATCCCACGAATGTCTTTATAAACCAAGATCTATCTTTGTTTCACATTGAAAATCCCGTTCGGTAGACCTGTAACTAACGATAGTCGTTGGGGTTTAAGAATTAACGGGAGATACGAGGCTACACACATTTTTAGGAGAATTACCTAGTGTACCTGCAAAACACGAAGCAGATCTCTTCTTGGTGTTATAGCTTCGGGATTCTATCAATAATCCGTGTTATCGCATCGCACTACATCTAACAAGTCATGAAAATCAAAGTCCTTGACTTCTAGAACTACTTAGCAAGGGGCTCGTTCAACTGACCACACCTCTCGACTGTGTTCCCAAGGAAAAAGGATAAATTTCTGCACTTGTGAATTGGATATCGTCACTTAACCGCATAATAAGGACGGATGACCTATTAGACGACCTAAGAGGATTAAACTATTTTAGAAGTAGTCTTGCAACCAACGGAATACGACAAGGAAACTTAACTTAGTGTAACAATAGCCATATTTGATATACCCTGACGAATCTTAGAAGTCCAAGGGTATGACCAAGGATTTGAGTTATTAGAAGTTGCTTAATAGCTGAGGAGTCCAAACCAAGATGGCAACCACCTTTTTCGGTCAACCCTGGGAAGAAATTCGAATAGACAAGAATTCAACTTTTTAGGAGAACCTAGTAAAGATCCTAGATCAGTAAGATAAGATACCCCGAGAGAAGACAATTTCGTTAATATGAGTTCCTTGGCATCATCACGAAGTTGGGGAACCAAAATGGGAACTAGAGGACGTGATGCGGGCAAATCATCCACAATTATTCCCGAAAGGGGGTTCAATACGAATTTTTTGAGAACAAAATTTATTTTTAATGGGCTTATATTGTAAGGACCCGATCTTAGGTCACAGAGTTATCAAGTAATCGGTAAAAAGTCGTATATCGAATTCAGGATTAGGATTACGCTAAGGTCAAAAACCTAAAGAGCTAAACCTAAAACAAAATTTTGGGCCCAAACACTCTTTAAGAAAAGATGACCTATTTTCATAATCCTTTTGAGCCCATCAATTCATAAGTGTTATCCTAAATTTCTAACCGAAATTCTAAGTCCAAAAAATAAAAGAATTAAATAAAGAAACAAAAAAAAAAGAAGTATAATTAGAATATATATTATACATATAACATGTAGACTTGTGACTTAGGAGTATGTGTCAAAATATTTTTTTAATTCAAAAATCAATTAGAATTACAATTTCCAAGACAAGATCTTTTAAGTTTCTAAGACTAGATCCTTATGTTTCTAAGACGTTATCTTTAAGTTTTCATGACAAGATTCTTATATTTCCAAGACAAGATCTTCAAAAGTTTTATGTATGCTTACACAAACCTAAATGTAACAACTAATTTGGATTAAACCTAACTAAGATGTACCAATTTTCTCATGGAACCTTCACACAACAGCTAATGTTCTTACATCTTTCTTACAACCATCATCTCATATATATATATATATATATAATCTCAAAAATTTAAATCTTACAAGGTTAGATTAGTTCAATTAAAATCTTGTACATTTATTCCCAGTTAAAAAGCTTAATTAAGACATCTTTATAAAAAGATTTATTTTGACACGTGTCTTTACGTATACATGTTTAAATATTTTAATAATATTTCTAAATTATAAAAATAAAGTGTTAATCATAAAATTATTAATTAAATACTATTCTATGAAAAAAGTTATTATTTTATACATTAAGTTAATTTTTAAGTATTTTTTTCTTTGTAATGTAGTATAATTATACCCTCATAAACTATTATAATGCAATAAAGTAAGACAAAACCACCAAGACCCCACGGTTTTTGCCTTGTCTGACCACCTTTCCCACCACCCTACCTCACACACTCATGGGTAATATGGGAAGAAAATATAAAATATTGGCTTACCTCAGCAAATTCTATTTTCTTATTTAACAGTCAGCTAATGACAACTAACGAAAAAAGTAATTTGAAACACAAAAGTGAAGCAGAATGGAGAGTAGTATCATTTCAGATATTTGAGAGGAAACCCTTGTATTTATCAGATATCTCAAGGGATGTTAATGTAATTTATCCATGATTTTTTGAATGGTTGTTATTAGCTGAAGGTAATTGGGATTATGTACTTACAATTATCATGGGTGAAAGATTTATGGTTTTAACTTAAATTTTTTCAAGAATAAATTTGTGTTTTCTTTATAGGTATGTTTTTCTTTTCTTTTTGTAGTTTATTTTTGCCTTGCTCGTGGAAAAGCAAAGTGTAAGTTGGGGGTGTGATAGATAATTAAATGCTTCGTTTAAGCCCCTGAATTGCACTCGCAAAGTTACTCAATTTTGTGTCAATAACATGTTTTTAGTAAATCTTTCAGAGTTGGAATTAAACGAGGTGAAAACGAGAAAAAGAGCGCAGAAGTGACAGAAAATGGCGAAAATGGAACAACCGGAAAATTCATCTAGAAAGACATTCGAACATAGCTCAACAAAAAATTCATCTTCCAGTGGCATTTTCGTCCGGACAGGTGTTTGAACAATTTTTGAAGATCAAATCTTGTGAACTTTTTAAGAGCTAGGGCGTGGGGGGTCACTACAAAAAGAGGAAATCATGAAGGCATCGAATATCAAGAGAACAAAAGAAGAGAAGACGGGTAGTGGCTACGATGTGGAAGTTAGGGACGAGATTCTATTTTTCTCACTTCTAGGTTATTGCCGCAGCAAGTGCTGTTAGATTTCTCATATCTGGATTAGATGAAACCCTAGCCAAGTATTCAAATTTTGTTTCGATTTTGGTTTTCTTTCATTTATTGATTCAACGATTTGTATAACTTTCAGACGTTAAGATTTTATCAATGGATTTTTCAGAATAACTTGTTTTGTTTTAGCTTTATGTGAATGTCATTATGGTGTTATGCAATTATTGTGCATATCAATGTATTCATTCAAAACATAAGTCAAGCTATTCTACGATGTGATGTAGCGTGCCGAGTTTATAACTGACAATTCGTGTCCTTCGAAGATATGTTGCGCCAAGTTCTTGGTTGGATATCTTTTTTGGGCAACTCAATTTGGGCTTGAAGTTATAATGGGTTCGGGAAAGAAACTAAATCTTAATGGATCTGAACTATTTGGTTAGGGTGGATTCTAAGACCCTCGGGTGTTCTTTTTATATAAATCAATCTTCCAATTTTAGTTCTCGTTATTTCTTTTTGTGTTTGATTAATTAAACACCAAACACTTTCTTTAATAATTGAATTAGATTTTTAATTGTGAAAGACATGTGACTCACCCTTATTATCTTTGTTGGAACAATACCGTTCTTAACTTATATCCTACTAAATAGTAGTTTTTACTTAGGTTTTTGAATAATTACGTTTTGTGCGATAACGACAACATTAGCAATCAAAATGTAATAAAATGTGATACAAGAAATATTGAGGCCTGTATAGTTTTTGACAATTTCAATAGGAAAAAACTACGAAAATCTGTAATTTTGGGTTCTTGGGGAGTGTTTTGGTGAGTTGTAGTGTTAGATGTTGTTGAGGTATAACATCTGCAGATAAAAAAAATCTACAACCTCCACGGTCTAATCCCAATGAGTAGACGATTATTGTTATAAGCATGAAATTTTTAGCCTATCATAAATTGCCTGTGTCATGAGACCCAATGAAATAACATAATTATAAGAAAATTAAATGTTTCCATTTGTTAAAAATGTCCCAAATTAAAATTACATGAATGGTCCAATTGCATGGTGCTATGTGTAAATTAAGTTACTTGGCACATAAGACCTATATGAGAGAAAAAATTAATATTTTTCTAAATTAAATTAAAAGTGTATAATTATATCTTCAAAATAAACAAAAGAAAAAATAATTGTTACTCGATAATTATCTCATTAAAAAAATAATTATTTGCCTAAATAACTCACTATAAAAAATAAATAAAAAATATAATTATCTCTAAATAAATAAAATAGAGATAATTATTATAAGTTTGAGTTTCTTCATGATACCTCACCACACACTCTTTCAAATAAGTGTGCCGTCTATCAAAATGAGGAACAATTTTGACATCCATCATTTGGATATATCAAACAACTGAGATTAAAACTTTAAACCCCTAAACATTTTTTTCACTCTAGTTTCATAACCCATTCTACCAAACTCGGAAGATTCCTGCCGTTCTATTCAAGAACACACTGTCAAACTCTCGAGTCAACATTTGAAGAGAATAATCAGATAATTTATTTTCTTTGAGCTACAAATTCCCTTAGAGGTTGTAATCCATCTTCAAATTCAATTTTTTTATATGATTTTTTGTTGTGATTTTCAAACTAAAAACTAGTTGTTTACAAATTTTTGGCACACCCTATGGGACAATCTATACCTCCCATCTCTTCTCTTCTTCAAAAACATCTATAGTAGCTCCAAAGAATGATAGTTCAAAGGCTATTCAAATCAAGAAAGGAGATTGTAAGTCTACAACTGCTACAAAGACTAGGTGAGGCTCTAACACAAAGTGTACTGGTCCAAGGACTTGAAGTTAGGGAAAGGCTGTGGCTCAAACAATACAAGCTTTGCGGCTGTCTAAACCAATTTTGATTTTTGGTTCTATGTTTCCAAAAGCACCACATACCATTTCAAACTCTTCAGGAGCCAACAAATAAGAAATTATTTTGCAAACAAATAAGGAAGAGGCTGTGATTATTGAAAAAATGCTATGAAATCCTTCTTTGTCTTGAGAATTAGCCTCAGGTATCAAAGCCCATCTAGAGCTAAAAGAAGAAATAGATTCAAGCGATTTTAACTCTTCATCTTCCCCTCCCACTCCCCAGTCAAAGTTCAAGTCAGTTGATGTTATTTTCATGGTGATAATGACAATGAACACTCTTGCCTTGGAAGAAAAGGTTGCTCTCTTGGCAAGAACTATGGAAGGACTCTATAAGATTATGCAAGATTGAGATGTTCAAATTGCATCTATAATGATCAAGATTAAGAGTATAAGAAATCTAAGCCAGGTTGGTCCCAACTCTTTAAAACCTCAAGAAGCATTTGAAACTTCTGACAAAAACCAAGAAGAACAAAAGAGTTTGCAGATTCCAGTTGACTGTTTCATCCCTGTCGATCAGTTGAAGGAGTTCATCTAGGGAGCCATAAAGGATAAGTATGATGAAGCATCAAAATATTTTCTTACTTATGCTAAGCATTATACTTGAATAATTGATCAAATAAAGATGCCTTTCGGATGCCAACCACCAAAGTTGTCAACAATTTGATGGTAAAGGTAATCCAAAGCAACACATTGCCCACATTGTGAAGACATATATCAATGTCGATACTAATGGTGATGTTTTGGTTAAGCAGTTTATCACACCCCCAAGACCCAAAGCACATGAACAACCAACAGAAAGCTCACACATCAGACCCAAGGGTTAGAGAAATCCTAAAAATGGTCCCACCGAAGCCATAACCACGTTCCAACAAAGCTTTATCGAACCTATATGGAAAATCTTATAAACAAAACCCAATTTACTTACATTGTTCCAGTCAAAACCATTTTCATAAAATGATTTTAGAAAAGAGAGTGAAACCATAGAAAAGAAAACTCTCGGGGCTTTAATTTGAACATAATGGGGTTTCGAAATGGAGCTCAAATAAAAAAGATAGATTTATATAAAGAAAATAAAATTCGAACCACACCCATGGGAGCCTGCTCAAGTGAACCCAAGACCGCTCGGTTGGTCTCCTGGAAGAGTCAAATTTCCCCTTCTCTCGTAGAACACCGCTTAAGTAGAGCCTAGACTGCTCGAGCGGTCAACCACCAGATTGTTTACTGAAAAATTGTTTTTTCTTGGCAAAAATCTCCATCCACAACCTTTGTGGAAAAAAAGGGTTCTAAAATTTGAAATAGCATTAAAACTAATATCAAACCATTGAAATATAACAAAAACCTCATCTTAAGGCCTCCTGTGAGGATCAAACAGCATTCCATTCATCCCAAAAGCATAGAATTCATGGCCTTACAACCCCAAATATTCATAATGCCCAACAACTTGAAAGTATAACTACATCACTAATGATTCCACAAGGATCTATACATTTCTCAAACAATTGATGTAGTAAACATGGAAGCAAGTTCTTCTCAAAAAACTCAAAACAAAATCTAAAACATCATTGTCATCTTTTATGGCAAGTTCACACTATCACCACATGAAAACATGGATTCAAATAGCATGAGCCGAAAACTCAATAAGATTCTAAACAACCTATATGAGTTATGCTCGATATGCAACAATCAGTACTAAAATATCAAACCCAACCCATAATCCCCAAGTTTCTCATACGGCATCAATAATCAAGATTCTATAACCTAATTCACAAACATTCGAATAACAATACACCGTTACGCAATCACGCCTTTTTTCGGTCAAGCTGAAGGATATGGATACTTGTGAAACCCGATTTTCATTTAATATAACAAATAAAATGATGTATTCATTAATTACCTTGGCTTGATTATAAAATTTCTTAACATATATAGATTATCATATGGATGGTGGCCAATAGATCTAGTAACTCTCATTTGAATTTTGAGTAGATCCATTGATATTTGTGGAGACTCGTCAATTTTAATTCGGGAGAATTTTTAAAATTTTTTAATTTTTGAAAAAGTAATTTTGGATTAATATAATTTTAAAAATATTAATTTTGATGCTATTAATGCATGTATGTGAGTTAAAAATACATCATAAATTAGAATTTTGAGCCATGTATGTGTGTGGTGAGTGGGGAGTGGGCCCCGCTCTCCTTAGCTTCACAAGGAAGCTAGCCAAACCCCAATCCCGCTTTCTAGCTGTTCTCTCTCTCTCTCTCTCTCTCTCTCTCTCTCTCTCTCTCTCTCTCCCTCATCTTTCTTTCTCTTTCTTCCATTGATGGAGACTTTGAGCTCCTAGACTTCCCTCCTAGTTTTGATAGCCTTCGATTTGATTTCGGCGTCTGCGGGCGTCTTGTTTATTTGTGGGGTGCACCGAATATCTATTATTTTTAAAAAATTGTTCTTTTCTTTTCAAAACAAGAAAATTCAAGATATCCGAGCATGCTTTTTAAAAAAATAGAGTCGTTACTTGATTTTTGAGAAAAACTAAAAAATATAAAAAAAAAGGCTGTGTCTTTTAAAAACATAACTAGAGAAAAAGAGAGTTCGGGGGCTAAGGTACGAAAAGAGAAGGTGTTAGGCACCCTTTTCGCCCAACCGTGAGGTTGGCCTATACTTTGTCAATATTGGTTCTTGTTGTAAATTTTTTAAAGGTAGCATATACAGAACGGGAGGTTAAAGAGAGTTCAAATAAAAGCAAACAAAAAAACAAAATCCTAACTATGATCCTAGGATCATGCAACTTGGTTATTATTTCGAGATATACTACACGTGTCATTTGAGCAAAGTAAAGAGAAAAATATGTAAATAAGAGATCAAACGAACAAATAATGATTTGAGGGTCATGTAATGTAGCACCCCAACCCTTCACACCCAATAATATTGTCTGCTTTGGGTAAAAGTCCTCACGATTTTGTTCTTCCCAGGGGTTCACCCATCCTTGCATTGCTCTCGCCCAAGCACGCTTAACTACGGAGTTCTGCTAGGGTCTCTACCACATGGGAAAATGCCTCGTTGAATATAAGGGTTCAAGATTTTTTCGTTATAGCCCAAGAACTCTCTCTCCCTTTTCGATGTGGGATACCAGGATATCACAATCCACCCCCCTTGGGGCTGTACGTCCCCGTGCAGTAGCCTGTCAGCTCCGGTAGCCTGCCAATCCTTTATCGACCCACCCACTAGGTAGCCCGCCCACGTGTCACCCGAGACGGTAGGGTCCCACACTCGGAGGTGAGGAGAATCGGCTTTGATACCATCTGTAACACCCCGACCCTTCACACGACAATTATATTGTCTGCTTTGGACTAAAGCCCTCACGGTTTTGTTCTTCCCAGGAGTTCACCAATCCTTGCATTGCTCCTACCCAAGCACGCTTAACTGCAGAGTTCTGCTAGGGTCTCTACCACCTGAAAAAAAGCCTCGTTGAATGTAAGGGTCCAAGATTTTTCTTTTATAGCCTTGGAACTCCCTCTCCCTTTTCGATGTGGGATACCAGGATATCACATGTAATAACATTTTTGTCCCTAACTGACTATGAACATGCTATACAGAATAAACAAAAAAGGTTTAAATACTATTTTTTAAGCTACTAGACATATAGAAAACTCACGGCCGTAGCAACAAATGTTGCGTCCCTGACAAAATAAGTCACAAAATGCACAGTTGTGACAAATATAGGGTTATCGCGAGGAACATAGTGAACAATACTACGACCATGATAAATAAATGTTGCGGCCAAGATTTTAAGGAATTAGAAAGGGTATAGTTAACATACAAAGTCTAAACAGACTCGAATGGATAAGACATGCAGGACAGAGACCATAACCCATTCATTCTAGGTTAGATTTTCCATCATTCATCCTATACAAAAGCAACATCTCAAAATAAATCATACAGGATATCAAAAACGAGTAATAGAGTGCTTGAAACACATTTCTCATGTCACCGGCCTCACAAAACCTCACGGCCGTGGTAAGAGGATATGGCGGCCGTGAAAAATAAGGAAATAAAAGCAGCGGCTGTTGGAAAATAAAGGCGGCCGTTACTGTTTTTCTTGATAAAACACAAGGCTGTGTCATTCAAATGTCGCAGCCGTTATATTTCTTGGAACCACAGACACTAAACTTGACGAAATGAAACGCACAAGATAGGGACCATAACCCATTAGCTTTAGGCGAGATCTACTACATGTTTCCCAAATAAAAAATATATCTCGATACAGAAAATGTCAAAAAAAATAAAGAAAGGAAGGAGAACTTTAAAATAAACGAGTAATAGAGAGTTTCAAGGACAGTTTTTATGTTTTTATGTTTTTAACCTTATAAAAACGTCACGGTCGTGACAATAAGATGTTGCGGCCGTGAGAAAAAAGATAAAAAGGTGTCGAACATGTGCAAAAGGATCGCAGCCGCGACTGTAGGTTTAACAAAACACAAGGCCGTGACATTAAAAAGTCGCAGCCGTCATGTTTCAGAGCCTCAAAATTTTTTTGATGTGCTCAGTATGCTTGTAAGCATTAGAACGAAATGAAAATGACTATAATATACAGAATAGAAAGCTACGAGTACATTGTTTATAAGGAAAACTTGAATGAACAATGCTTAGATTGAAATAAATGATAAATAAACAATGAAAACATTAGAAACCTTTTCCACGATGCCTTCGGGGGAAGAAAATGAGGGTTTTAGAAGAATATCGTGGGTTCCTGTGGTTACCTCGTGCGAACATCCACCAGGACTGGTTCATCGGGTGTGAGAATAGGCTACCTTCAAGCCAATACGAGCTCTGTGACCTCCCTCAATGCAAGCAAGAGCACGAACAAGACCCAAAAAGTATAGAATGGATATAGAATATTGAGTGGGAGTGTGTTTTGACAAAGTTTGGGCCTCCAAGTTCTTTCTTCTTTTGTTTCTGTGAAAAATGACCCCAATTTATAGGCAAGGTGGGCAATGAAGATCCCGTCTGGAATGCTGCTACTGTCTAAAAAGTGGTAAAAGTGACGACCTCTATCTTTTTACTTTTGCACAGTGTCGGCCGCTACATTTATGGCAATAAAAAGGACAGTCGTGACTTTCAAAAGTCACGGCTAGGCTCAAAAAGTTGCGACCATGACAAAGGAAGTCACAACCTATTCTAAGGTTTTCAAAAAGTGGCGACTGTGAGAATAGGAATGTCACGGCCTGAAGATTTTGGTGGTTTTCTTGGTTTTGAACCAAATTCGTGATTTTACTTGCTTGGGAGTATCTTTATGCATAATTCTCATTTTTTTCGTCATTGAAGAGCATTCGAGACGAGTACCTAATATTCAACTTGGTCAAATTGGGGTGTCTACAGTTGTCCCTCTTTAACAGAGCTTGCAACAACTCATGATGCAAGTAAATGTCAAAACTCTAGAGAGAAATTGATTGGATAAGCCGCCAATCTTAGACATAATCAAAACATGTAGAAAAACGTGGTCGAACCCAGATTTTCATCGAGCTTCCTACGTACCCTATTGTAAGGGATCAGACCGGTTGTAGTTCGTAGGGCGATGCATATGATGCAAATATGCTAATCATGATGCATGGCAGATACAACAAGTATGATGCTAACAGATACAATGCAAACATATAAAAATTTTAAGGTAACAATATAGACCGCAGAATCATCAATGATTAGTTTTAGGTCATAAATAGGACCAAAAAGTCAGTTTAAGATCATAAAGAGGTCTTAATAAATGGTGATCAGTTTTAGGTTATGAAGGGATCAAAGGGTAAGAAGGGGCAACGTTTAGGTCATGCAAGGACCGAAGAGCTGGTTTAACGTCATGAGGAGGGCCAAAGGGTCAGTTTAACGTTATGAGGAGTATCGAAGGGTCAGTTTAAGGCCATGAGGTGGACCAGACATTTAAAGGGGCATTTTTAGGTCGTGCGAGGACCGAGGGGTTAGTTTAAGGTCATGAGGAGGACCAACGATCTAGGGATAATTTTAGGTCATGCGAATATCGATGAGTTAGTTCAAGGTCATGAGGAGAACCGATGAGTCAGTTTTAGGTCATGAAAAGGATCGGAGAGGTAAACTTATCGATTTTAGGTCATGAGGAGGATTAAAGAGTTACACTTATTAGTTTTAGGTAACGAAGAGGACCAGAGAGGTTAACTTATCATTTTTAGGTCATGACGAGAACCGGAGTGGTAAACTTATTAGTTTTAGGTCATGATGAGGACCGGAGAGGTTAACTTGTCAGTTTTAGGTCATGACGAGGACTGAAGAGGTAAACTTATTAGTTTTAGGTCATAAGGAGGACCAGAGTGATTACTGATTCTGATATCTAACTGTACTGATGTGGTTCTTTTCCTGACAGATGTCTCGGGAGTGGTGCGATCAATGCCTTTGCCTCATCATTAGGTTGGGAATATTGGTTCACCACTGGGATGCTGCCTTCCGAGGCCAGGGTACAGAGCCTCCTACTCCCCGGGGTGGCCCTGCTATGGTACTTGCTTAACTCTGCTCCTATTTACATTTATGCATTTTTCTTTCCTATTCAGTCGTACTATCATCATCTCATGTGCCCCTTCCTTCTTTCAGTGTGGTCGGGGTAGAGGGTCGAGGACTCGTAGAGGTCATGCGCCACCAGCCGTTCCAGTTGTACCTGTTGTGCCTTCATTTGATTCTACTGCTGCTGCTTCCTTTGTCTAGGACCCAGGCTTCCAATACTGCGCGGACTACTACCGACTCGAAGGAGGAGACCCGAGAGATGGGGTTGTCGTTTGATGAGTCATCTCAGGGAGGCTATGTCGTCCGGAGGAAGAGGACCCGATGGGAGTGGCCGATCTGTTGTTGTTCTACTACTGATGATTTTTATCTCTTCTTCGGTATACATGGAGGCCTGCATGCCTATTCTTGCTTGGGCCTGTGTGCCCGTTTGATACACTCTTATACTTTGTTATGATACACCACTGCTCCTAATCCACTGCCTTAACATATTGATACACTGCTCTGTCACACATTGATATACTGCTCTGACACACATGTACAGATACTATGCATGGGGCCTTCGTGCTCTTGGTTTTCCTTTTGGCCTGCATGCCACGACATACATACACACATTACTTTGCTTATAATGGGTTGTGCTTTCGTGCCCTTGGTTTACACTTTCGATTATCATGGATTCTTATGACTCTTTTATTTATGATATGAAAATCACTTTTGAATGCTTAGATTCTTATTATGCATGATGATATGATTCATGAGTTGAAATCCTGCTATATAAACTGTTTTTCCTTGTTGTGAGTTGTTTATAAGTTGTCAATGACGATTTAGGCATGCTAGCAAAATGAGAAAGTGCTGTCAAATTTTTTGCATAAAAAAGTTGCAGCCGTGAGCTTTGAACTCGCGACCGTGGGTTTTGGATATAGCGGCCTGAACTTTCATAGAGAAAAGTTCAAGGCCTGGATTTTGGGATATCACAGTCGTAAGATTTGAGGGAAAAACATGTCGGCTGGAGGTAAGAAGTGGGCAGCCGTGGGAAAAAGGTGGCGGCCGTAATAAAACTTTTTAGTGTGAAACTCTAAGCAAATTCTGTGGGTTCCCTCCATTTCTAGTTCTATAAATGGGCAACTGTTCTAGAACCCACTGTTCTGGCTATCCTTGCACTCTTCTTGCCTTCTTCTTGAACCACCCTTACAACAATTCCCTTTTGGCTTGGATGAGCGACTTCTCTCCGGTCTAGCGCAAAAACTTCCTCAACGTTGGCCTAGATGCACTATTCTCCTAACGAACCATGAACGTTGATTGGCATCTTCTGCGAGAAGTAGCCTAGCTGTGGGATCCCGAGGTACATGTCTTTCATTTCGGTTTCGAGGAGCTATGTCCGACGGTAGAGGACTCTTTGGCCATTCTAGAGATTTCAGCCCGAGAAGAGGTTATAGTTCCTATGCCCTTCTTGAGTCCTAGGGATAGGCTGATGCAACTCTGCGGCTATTCTAGGCGTGAGGCTTTTCTCATTATCCATGATGGGTTCCTCGATGTGGTACGGATCATAGACCGCTTCGGGCATCGGGGATCTCTTGGCAACTTCTCTTTCCAGCTTCAACGTCACTATGCCCTTTGTATCTGTCTTCTAGCTTACTTTCTCTTGGGTCCTTCTGATGAGCAAGTTAGCTCTTCTTTGGTCGATGTGGCTTATCAGATCCATGAGGGTCGGGATCCTGTCCCATTAGTCCTTGCCGAGATACTCCTCGGTCTTGATACAGTCCATACCGTGGGTACCTCTTACTTCGCAGGCAGCGCTCTCCTGCTGCAGGTAGTCTCTCTTCTCTCATTTTTTTGTATTTCTCTCGATTTTTGCTGCTCAGCTCTCTTTTTTCTATTTTTTCTCTATTTTCCCGCTCAACTCTTCTTTTTCTTTGATTCTCTTTATTTTTTCACTCAACTCTCATTTTTCTATTTTTCTCTCTATTTTTCCGCATAGCTCTCCTTTTTCTTAGTTCTTTCAGGTTTTTCCACTTAGATCTCCTTTTTCTTGGTTCTCTCAAGTTTGGCTGATGTAGAAGGTGAACTTGCTAGAGAAGCTTGTATATGACAGTTACAATGTGAAGTCTTTCATACGCCGTCAGGTTTGTCGCCTTTGCTCGACTGAAGCCACTTGGAAGGACTACCTGAGTTCTCTAATCAGGGAGGACATCTTCTGGCTATGCTCCTGGCTGAAGATATCTTTCATGACTACTGCGACTGTGGGTTACTCGGGGGTTTTATTGGTTGGCGTAAAGTTAGCCACTTTCTATCATCCATATCACATCCTTCGTTAGTTCGAGTGTACTCAGATCCGACCCGAGACTGCTGTGAGTCATCTGTATAGTTCTCCGCATCGGGTCCCCTTCTTGGGTTAGTACCAGTGAACTTGGTCTTCTCGACTGAGGGTACCGGTTGGCGGGGATTTCTATAGGGGACTTTTTAAAGATTACCGGGCTTGGCTGCAGGTGGAGACAGAGCGTAGGGTAGGGCAGGGAGGAGATGCAAAGAGGAGAAGGACTGACTCTACTTTGCTATGTCCCAGTATCTCGCTTGTTTTGCCTTTTAGTTTCTTAGGATGAGGACTTGCGAGCCACTCTTGTTTTGAAATTGAAATTGTGTTAGTAAAAACCTTCGATGAAAGTTTCTCCATTTTTAGTTTGTGGTGATCTCTAAAACTGTTCTTTCAGATTTTTCCTTTTGCAATGTAACCAATTTATTATAAAAACTTAAAGTAAGTTTTTACTTTGATCAACTAGTTGGACAAGGTTACAAAAAGGGAATTTTAAACAAAAGTTAGGGTTGAATTTCTGACAAAAGATGTCTACGTATCCCGAAGAAAGGGAATCAGGCCATAACGTAGTTCGAGGCTTGGGTCACACTTGGGTTTTTTCATTCTTCTTTTGCTGGTTTTTCTCTCAAGGATAGAATCTTTTGAGTTGGTCTGAGTTGATGGGTGTAGAGAAAATGTTCCCATCCAGGTCCATGAGAATAGCAGCGCCTCCGGACATTAGAGTCTTGATAAGGTACGGTCCAGCCCAATAAGGTTTGAACTTGCCCCTAGGATCATAGACTCGAGCTCTGATCTCTTTAAGGATTAAGTCGCCTTCCTTCAAGTTCCATGACGTAACCTTCTTGTTAAACGCTTGAGCTATCCTACTCTGATACCCTTAGATGTGAAACAACATCCTTAGTCTTCCTTCATCAAACAGGAGCAATTCTTCGATGGGTAGAACTGCTTCCATTCCATAAACTAAAGCATACGGCGTTGCCCCAGTAGAAGTCCTGATTGACGTTCGATACCCCAAAAGTGCAAATGGCAGCTTTTTCTGGCTAATCCTTGCTTCCTTGTATCATTTTCTGTAGGATCTTCTTCACATTCTTGTTTGTAGCTTCCATGGCTCCATTGGTTTGTGATTTGTACGGCCAAGACTTATGGCTAACAATTCGATACTCCTCCAAGAGGTCTAAAACTTCTCCTTGAAAGTGAGAGCTATTGTCAGAGATTATCTTGTGTGGGACTCTGTACCGACATATGAAATTTTTCTTGATGAACTTGGCTACTTAGGAGGCCCTCAGGACTGAGTAGGAGGCCGCTTCGACCCTCTTCATGAAGTAATCAATCGCTACGAGAATAAACTCGTGTCCATTTAATGCCTTGGGCATAAATTTTCGTATCACGTCGATTTCCCAAACCGAGAACGGCCATGGCGAGGTCATGTGATAAAGTTGAGACGGCGATATAAGCATGAGGTTTGCGTGGATTTGACATTTTCAGAACCTTCGGACAAACTGGTGACAGTCTGTCTCCACTGTCATCCAAAAGTATCCTTGACGAGGATCTTCTTAGCCAACATCATCCCACTCATGTGAGGCCCGCAAACTCCTTTATGAACTTCTCTCATCAAGTCATGTTCTTGCTCTGTGTCGACACAAAGTTTATTAATTTTCAAATATCCTCTCTTGTATATTTTTTTCCCGTAGATCACAAACTATGCGGCGAATCTTCTGATAGCTCTCTGATCCTTTTTGCTGGCTCAGCTAGGATACCCTCTCTTCTCAATGAAATTCCAAATGTTGTGATACCATGGTAGCCCGCCATTGGCTTCTTTGATAGCGGTGACATTACCAACCGCAGGTGTATCCCTTTGTTGAATCTCCAAAGGTCTCATCCTTACCCCAGGTGGTATGTTTATCATGATGCCAGAGTGGCCAGGGTGTCGACAAACTTATTCTGTAGTCTCGGGACATGTGTAAACACTATGCTCTCAAAACAAGGGATCATCATTTCGAGCTTTCGGTGATACTAGATCAGCCTTTCTTCTTTAACCTTTCATTCTCCTTTTGCTTGGGAGACAACCAAAGCTGAGTCACCTATGACTTTCAATTTCTTTGCCCCTAATTCTAAGGCTGCTTTCAATCCGGCTAAGCAAGCTTCCTATTCGGCCTGATTGTTAGTAACCTCAAAACTCAACTTAAAAGCTAAAGGGATATGTGAATCTTCGGGAGTGATGAGGAGTATCCCAATCCCATATCCCTATTAGTTTGAGGCTCCATCGAAAAAGAGGGTTCACAGATGCTTCTCAATTTTCAACACTTGTTCATCAAGAAATTCAAACTCCAATTCTTCTTCTCCTTTAATACGATGGTTGGCTAAAAATTCTACAATGGCTCTCCCTTTAACGGATTTTCTTGTAACATACTGCAAGTCAAATTCAGCTGGCATGCGCAACCAAGAAGCCAACTTTCCTGTTAATGCTGGCTTCTTGAAGAGGTATTTGAGCGGGTCCATCCTTGATATTAGAACAACTCGGTATGCTAGTATGTAGTGACATAACTTCTTGGATGCCCAAACTAGTGCCCAGCAAGTCTTCTTCAAAGGCGTATACCGACGTTCACAATCTGTCATCTTCTTGCTTAAGTAGTAAACAACTATTTCTACCTTGACTTCGTTTTCTTGTGCAAGCATACACCCCATCGCTAATCAGTCATTGATAAGTACAGTATCAAAGGGTTGCTTGGTTCTTATGCAAGAATACCTTGACTTCATTTTGTAGGTACTGTCGTATGGTATCGAAAGCATCTTAACACTGCTGATCCCACTGAAACTTGCTTCCCTTCTTCAAGAGTCGAAATAAAGGTTCGCAAGTAGTGGTCAACTTGGCGATGAACCGGCAGATGAATTGAATCTTTCCTAAGAAACTCCTTACGTCCTTCTCGGTTCATAGAGAAGGCATTTCGAGGATAGCTTTGATCTTTGATGGGCCTACTTCTATCCCCACTGTGTGATCATAAACCTAATAAGCATCTTGCCAGCTGTAATTTCAAAGGCACACTTTTGCGGATTTAGACGCATCTTGTACTTTCTTATCTGCTCGAAGAATTTCTTTAATGCGAAGATGTGTCCTTTTCTGGTCTTAGATTTCACAATCATGTCGTCCACATATACCTCTACTTCCTTGTGTATCTTGTCATATAGTAACGTGGTTGCAGCCCTTTGATAGGTTGCTCTCGCGTTCTTCAGCCTGAATGGCATGACCCTATAACAATAGGTGCCTTAAGGTGTCGTGAAGGTAGTCGGTCTTCTCTTGGTCTTCCGGCGCCATCAAAATCTGATTGTACCATGAAAATCCTTCCATGAAAGACAATAGCGCGTTCTTGACGATGTTGTCTACCAATTCATCTATGTGGGGAAGAGGGAAGTCATCCATAAAACTAGCCTTGTTGAGATCTCTGAAGTCGACACACACTTAGATCCTTCCATCCTTCTTTGGTATTGGGACGATGTTAGCAACCCACTTTAGATACTCTGTAACCATGAGAAATTCGGTGTCTATCTGCTTGGTAACCTCTTCCTTGACCCTAAGTGCCCAATCCAGCCTGTTCCTTCTAAGCTTCTGCCTGACGGGTTTGGCATCGGGGCAAAGAGAGATTTGATGCTGTACGATGTCGGGGTCTATGCTGGGCATATTGTCATAGGATCACATAAAAATATCTTTAAATTCTTTTAATAAAAAGACTAATTGCTCACGTTCTTCTAAAGACAATGTAAAACCAACCTGAACCAGTTGTGGATCTTTTTTATTATTGAGATTTATTAAAACAGTTTCTTTAATTACATGTTTAGCTTGCAATTCTTCTTTCTTTTCAATTAAAAGCTTTAATTCTTGGGGGACATCCCCATCAAATTCTTCAAAATTTTCATAATTAACACAAAATATTTGAGGCACAGCGAAGTAAGCAAAATCCGATTTCATTTCATTGACTTCAAAAAGAGTTACAACCTGAGATTCAAAACAAAAAGGACTCGGGATGCCAACAGATGCATTCCCAGCAGACTCATCGTTACAAACATTATTCGCAGACTCGGTGAAGACAAATTCAACAGACTCGGACTCCAACTCACTTGTTACATCATGCATAAGAAAAGACTCAAAAGACTGACTTTTTTTTTCATTTTTACATCAGCCATAATAAGTGTGATGTAATTCGCAGGCGCATCGGCTTCCATCATCATCACGTCCTTATCTTCTTCGTTGCCTATGCGCACTCGGGCCATCTTTTCATTGAAGAAAGAACCCAGATCTCCTTCCTCGCAATGAATTACCCAGTTTGTCGGCACCTTTTCAGTGAATCCCAGCTGCCATACTTCTACTTCTTCCTTGTTGTCAGACAATTGATGGTTGAAAAAAATTTTCAACCCTGGCAACTTCTGTTTAGTCTTTTCTTCTATTCACGGCTCAAGAAACCCACTATAGGGGAAGTCGTTCTCTTCCTTGAGAAGCGTCCATTCAACGTGGGTCTGTACTTTCCTATACTTGGTTCTTCTTCCTCTGGCTTGTACCTTAGTTCATATCCATAACGATTGTGGTACATAGGGATTGGTTCCAAGATTCCTTGCAAGTGCTTTTCCAGTCCCATTCCTAGAAAATAAGACATTCCCCTCATCATCTCTACGACTTTCGGGTTCACATAGTATTCCTCCTCATTTATCAGAATGTGGATAGCCCTAGTCTCATCGAAGTCGAACCCATTTAGAAGGAGATCTTCCTCCTCATGCTGAATCTCGAGTAGCGGGGTAGTGTCACTAATCGGGGTTGGCAAGCCATTTTCACCCAGAATGGTGATAGTTACTCCTTCCTTGATCAGCTTCAGCTTTGAGTGCAAGGTTAACAGAACTGCTCTAACTGTCGGATCATGTGGCCACGGTCTTCTTAGCGAAAGATTAAACGAGGCTGACACATCGAGAACATAGAATTCTATCTCACTTTCTAATGTCCCCACTATCACAGCAAAAGTTAACAATCCCAACACGTCTCTTCTCGTATTATTGTACGCTCGCACCCTTTGTGCACTCGGCTTGAAGTCTTGCATCTTCAGTCCCAAACAATAAGCAGTTCGCTATGGGCATACATTAAGAGCTGAACCATTATCGACTAAAATGACCGGCACTCACTTCCGCAAACATTGGACGGTTAGATGTAATGGGTTGTATTGAGACGGCCCCTCGATCGGAAAGTCATTTTCACTGAAGGCAATAACATTGGGCTACTTCTTGGGTATGAGCATTCCAACCAACTGGTCGCGGGAGACATCGATAGGGATACCTATGCTATTGAGAGCCTTCAAGATAGCCTGTTGGTGCTTATGGGATGCCATAAATAACCCCCAAATGCTCATGTTCGCCTGCATCTTCTTGAGTTGCTTCAAAAGTATGTCTGCTTCCTCGTCGTTCTGTTTCTCTACTTGCTTCCTTGATTTCTCTATACCTCTACTTGGCTGCCCCTTTTCCAATTGGCTGGGCTTAAAATGTCTCTCGCTTCGTGTTAGATGTTCTATTTGTTCTTTGGGTTCCCAAAGACCTTCAAATTGCTTAGTTACTTCTCAAATTTCGACTAACGGGTATCCTTTCTCTCGAAAGGCCCAGAAATCATCTGTTTTAGCCTTTTCATGATTAACTCCTCCATTTCTCCAAAGATTCTCCTCGATTCCCATTACGTTTTATAAAATCCAATGAGATTCTTCATCGATATCTGTCTCTAGTTCAAAGAGTTGTGGCAGTGATATCCCATCAAATGGGTCTTCATAATTGTATGGTGGGGGAGGACCCCAAGGTTCCCATGGGCCTCCATGGTCATACGGTTCTTCCACAATCGGGTGTCATTTCGGGACGTCCTCTCCGTCGTCGTATTCTATATCCATGAACTCCTGCTCTATTTCTTCTAATTTTCACATGTCATTCTCTTCTTGATACTCTACTTCGAGAGAGCATAAAACCGGCTCTTCAGGTAGAGGAGTTCTTGATTTTGGCTCTTGAAGAGGAACAATATGTATAGAGGGGTCGAACACAGAATTTGCGATTCCCAGCTAGTTAACTTGGGGTAAGTCCTTCTCATAATCTTTCTGCTCTTCTTTCTTCTTGGTCTCCTCACTGATTGACAAATTCTCTTCTTGCCTACTCTCATTATCAATTTTCTTTCCTTTCAAAGATTCTCCTATTTCTGACATTGCTTTCTCTGCCTCTTCAACTCTAAAACTTGGCTTGAATTTTTCGTACCGGGTTGCCCCTCAAGGCTATGTTGTACCATCACTTGGAACGATCGGGACATGCCATTTGATGTCAATTCAAGCTTCCTCTAACTCATC
Source organism: Heliamphora pulchella (assembly GCA_032270985.1). Taxonomy (NCBI): domain Eukaryota; kingdom Viridiplantae; phylum Streptophyta; class Magnoliopsida; order Ericales; family Sarraceniaceae; genus Heliamphora; species Heliamphora pulchella. Next base: position 14,359 of record JAULJZ010213221.1, on the reverse strand, counting down.
TAATGCCTCGAGGCGTGCCAAATCTTCCCATAAATGTCTGATTTTTTCATCTTCCTCATCATTACCATTGACAAGGGGGGAACTTCTTCCCCATGGACGATAAAGATAAAAAAATTGTCAAAACCATCGTCCATCAGATCCTGAATAAGGTCATTGATTAGAAACACCTCTTGTCCAAACAGAAAATTTGTAACAGGCTTTGGTTTTCTCACGAAGACTATGAATCTCGTGGGATCAAAAATTTTCAACCCTTTCCCGATAGCATTCACATTCTCTTGAGTTGCATGATTCAATAGAGGATTTATGGTCACATTCAGTTTTTGAACGACAGTACGTGGAGGAATCACCTTGTTGTCTATCAAATTTTGGATCTCATGTTGGAGCCTCATGCAGTTGTTGGTTAAATGACCATGCCCCTGGTGGAAGGCACAGTATTGGGTTGGATTGTATCCGGGAGGCAAAGAATTCGGAGGCAGGGTCAACTCCAAAGGCTTTAACAAATCCTCTCAATCAGGCGACTTAAAATAAAAGACAAGGATACAGTGAGTTCGGTGAAAGTTCTCTTTTAGTTGCGGGGTGGATTTTGGGTAGTTGGCTGGACATATGGGCAAACTTGATTTGGGTTGGGATTCAGCAAGTTCATTTCATGGCTTCGATATCCACGGTTTTATTGGGATGTGGCTTCCGAACTGTTCTTTGATTTTGTTCTCCCTTCTTAATATCACCAGACTGCAGTGTACCCTCTATCTATATCCCAGCCTCGAAAACTTTCTCAAATGTCATCAACGGCTACGTTATCAGATATTTACAGAACTGTGGCTACAAGTTCTTCACCACCATTCTCATTTGTTCCTTCTTAGTGCGTCAGTTTGTCATTTTTGCTACCTTAGCCCTCCATCAGCTTAGAAACTCAACAAAAGATTCTTTAGCCTCTTGTTGGGTAGTCTCGAGTTCCCTCGGGTCCCACATTATCATCCCAACTATTATCTTATTTTCCATCCTTAGTCATTTGGAACAACTACATTAAAGTCCGCAACCCGAGTCTATAAAGCCTGGATCTGTGCCTGACACTATATCTGAATCCTAGCCTGATTGGTTACTGTAGTGCTAACTCCTTCAACTGTTTGTTGTAATTCCAAAATCGCCCTCATCATATGTGCCATAGTTAATTCCGGGTCTGCCATCGGTAACATCGACTGATCCACACGTCTGAGTCTTTCGCTCGGAGATCAGGCCGCAGTGTGTATAAGTTCTTCTCTGTACAAAGCTATTATCCTAGGTCTCTGAACTGAAAGGCCTCACGTAATGGGAGGACTCGTCAGTCGGGCCTAAACTCAAAATAAACTCGCATTCGACAATGGGACAGGAAAACAAAACTAACCCTAATCGGGGTACCAACTATACAAACAAAAGCATCCATAATAAAAAGAAAATCATATAATCCTAAAAGATTCATTGATCCTAAAAGAAGGGTTCTAAGAAACTACATGCACATGAGAAGGTTGGTAGGTCTGCACTCGGTGTAACTTCTGAATAGAGTAAAAAATATACCTTTCAATGCTAGAAATGGTGTAAGGCATGGTCAAATGGTATGCAATAACTCTTTTTGCCACATCTACGAGAGCATGTGGCCAAAAATCTTGTTGGCTTTCCCGACATAGCCTTGAGACAGTAAACTGACCGAGATATCAAGTAGGCAGAGTGGGGGTTTGAGAATAAAGTGCACAAATATGCAAAATGAAAATGCGAATACCGATGAAAAATTTACAACAAAAACCATTGATATTTTAAGTTAAACCCTCTTGTGATTTTTTAAAAAAAACAGTCCCTAGCAGAGTCGTCGAAAAAATTACGGGCGTTTCGTTTATTCATAGGGTGCACCGGATATCTATTATTTTTAGAAAAACGTTCTTTTCTTTTCAAAACAATAAAATCCAAGATATCCGAGCACGCTTTTTAGAAAGATGGAGTCGCCACTTGATTTTTGAGAAAAATCAAGAAAAATAAAAGAAGGCTGCAGGTCTTTTAAAAACGTAACCAGAGAAAAAGAGGGTTCGGTAGCTAAGGTACAAAAAAAGAAGGTGCTAGGCACCCTTTTCACCCAACCGTGAGGTTGGCCTATACTTTGTCAATATTAGTTCTTGTTATAAACTTTTTAAAGGTAACATATACAGAACGGGAGGTTAAAAAAAGTTCAAACAAAAGTAAGTAAAGAAACAAAATTCTAACTACGATCCTAGGGTCATGTAACTTGGTTATTCACACATGTCGTTTGAGCAAAGTAAAGCGAAAAACATGCGAGTAAATGATAAAATGAACAAATAAAGATCTGAGGGTCAGGTAACAATATTTTTGTTCCTAATATACTATGAACAGGCTATGCAGAATAAAAAGAAAAGGTTTAAACACTATTTTTTAAGTTACTGGACATACAGAAAACTCACGGTCGTAGCAACAAATGTTGCAGCCGTGACAAAATAAGTCACAAAACGTGCGGTCATGGCAAATATAGGGTCACCGCGAGGAACAGAGTGAACAATACTACGGCCGTGACAAATAAATGATGCGGCCAAGATTTTGAAGATCTAGAAAGGGTATAGTCAACATACAAAGTCTAAAACAGACTCAAATAGACAGGACAAGCAAGACAGAGACCATAACTCATTTATTCAAGGTTACATCTACCATCCTTCATCCTCTACAAAAGTAATATCTCAAAATAAATCATATTGGATATCAAAAATGAGTAACAAAGTACTTGAAACACATTTTTCATGTCATCGGCCTCACAAAACCTCACGGCCGTGGTAAGAGGATATGGCGACCGTGACAAATATGGAAATAAATGCTGCGACTGTTACAAAATAAAGGTGGCCGTTGCTGTTGTTCTTAATAAAACACACGGTCGTGTCATTCAAATGTCGCGGCCGTTATGTTTCTTGGAACCATGGACACCAAACTTGACAGAATGAAACACGCGCAAGACAAAGACCATGACCCATTAGCTCTAGGTCAGATCTACTCTGTTTTCCTAATAAAAAAATAGCTCTTGATACAGAAAATGCCAAATAGAATAAAGAAATGAATGAGAACTTTTAAATAAACGAGTAACAGAGAGTTTTAAGGACAATTTTTATGTTTCTAGCCTTATAGAATTGTCACGGCCGTGACAATAAGATATTGCGGCCGTAAGGAAAGAAGGCAAAAAGGTTTCGAACATGTGCTAAAGGATCGCAGCTGCGATTGTAGGTTTAACAAAACACACAGCCGTGACATTAAAAGGTCGCGGCCATCATGTTTCAGAACCTCAAAAAGTTTTAGATGTGATCAGTATACTTTTGAGCATTAAAACGAAATAAAAATAACTGTAATATACAAAACAGAAAGTAATGAGTACACTGTTTATAAAAAAAACTTGAATGAACAATGCTAGATTGAAATAAATGATAAATAAATAACAAAAACCTTATTTATGATGCCCTTGGGAGAAGAAAATGACACCTGGTCTAACAAGATTTGATTTCAATTGTTTCGGAATTCCAAATTTAATAAACATGTTAAAATAACAATTAGACAGCATTCCATGTTTTAATTTAATTATTCTTATTTTTATAACTCTATATTTATTTTTATTAAACCTTTATTAATTACTAGTATATGTAATATTTTAAAGTATTTTATAAAACTCTAAAATTTTATAAGATATACCCAAAATACTTAGGTTAATTTATTCAAAATTTTATTCTTTAAATACTCAAGCTTCAAGATTTGATTTCATTTTATAAAACTAGTTAAATATGTAAAAGTAAAACTTTCTTAACTTTGTTATCAAGTTTTTATCCTCATAAAATTATACATTTTTTATAAAGTATTTATTTTTTTATTAACTAACACAATATATGAATTAGCTAATTTTCATAACTTTAACAAAATCTTATTTATTATTATTATTATTATTATTATTATTATTATTATTATTATTATTGCTCTTTTATATAATACAAGTGCCAAAACACCAAACAAATTATTATTATTATTTTCACTTTATAATTATTATTATCATAAATATATAACACATAAACTAATACAACATAACCTAATCAAACAAAAACAAAGAAACAAAGAAAGAAAACATAACAATAAGCTAAACAAATAAAAATATAACCTAATCAAATAAAAAAAAACAAAAACAAAAACAGTGAGTTACAGGGCCATGCACGCACCAGTGCATACGTCGAGTTTTTTCAACTCAACTTTGAGACACTTGTCCGGATAATCTGAACATTGGTTTTGACGGTTATTCATGACTACGTTTAAGCGATCATGAGGTGAATCTAATCAAACTTGCAACGGTTGAAATGGAGGTACGAGGTGACCACTGTGGTTGTCTAAAGTTTGCCCCAAAAATTGTTTTTAACAAATTTTATAAAACAATAATTTTCTGGTTTAGGATCACCGAGGTAGTTTATTAGAGATCGGAGCCATTCATTAGCGGTGCTAGGGTGTCAAAAGGGTGGTGGTCACTGGCAGCAGAAAGGTGGTGTTGTGCACAGTGAAGGCGGTGTGTAGGTATATAACAGTGGTGGTGGGTTTTATCATGGTGGTGGTGGTTGTGAACGTTGATGGTGGTTGACTGTGGGGGGTTTCTGGGGGTGTGGGAGGCGCCGGTGGTGGTCGTCGGTGGCCTCTGGCCTCTGGTGGTGGTGATTATCCAGAGAGTCACAGAGAGGACAGGGAGAACAGAGAGAGTGACGGGGAGAGAGAGAGAGAGAGAGAGAGAGAGAGAGAGAGAGAGAGAGTCTGAGAGACAAACCGAGGGAGAGAGAGAGAAGGATGGCCGGCGGCGACGAGGGGGTTGCCGGCGGCGGCGGTTGGCGTGGGCGACGGTGGCAGTGACGCCGGCCACAGCTGGTGGCGTGGGGCATCGGGGAGGGGGGTGCGGCGTCGGCTGTGCTGCTCCTTCCTTCTTTCTTTTTTTTTTCCCTCTCTTTTTCTTCTCCTAATTCCCTCACTATCTTGACAATCAAAAACCTGATGCAAAACTTAATCTAATCTCATGTATATATACTGATTGCTCATATCAACGGAGGCTGAGATTAATACAATTGAAAGCTCAGATAAATTGCCTTTAAACCACCGGTTATACGTTTATATTATTAACCCTCTCATCAAGTTTGTATTTATTTATAACTAAATAAATGTTATTATTATTATTATTATTATTATTACATGTATATATACATGTATATATATATATATATTTCATTATTATTATTTTTAAATGGGTATTATGAAGCATCACGATTTTCGTATTAAATTTGTAATTGTTGTAACCGAAATTTTATTAGTGCAAATCGAAGATTTATTAGTGTTTATAATTATTTATTTATTTAATTAATTAATTATATATTTTTTTCTTGAGATATCACATTCTTTCTACCTTTAGAAGTTTGGTCCTCCAAACTTTACTCGGGTTACGTTAGAGAGCATCGTACCTTACACGAAAAGTTTTGGATACTTATCGCTCATGTCGGGTTTTTTTTTCCACGTCGCTTCACCTCTGGAATGGTTGTCCCACCATACTTTGACGAGCGATATCACTTTATTGTGGAGTCGTTTCTTTTTGCCGATCCATGATGTGCACTAGTCGTTCTTTATATGATAGATACTGACCTAACTGCACAAGTGATCAAGTCAGGACATGGGACAGGTCGGCAATGTATCTTCTCAACATTGACACGTGAAAGACATCGTGCACTTGAGTGAGATGAGGCGTTAAGCCGAAACGATAGGCTACCGGTCCTACTCTTTCTAAAAATACCATGTCGCCATCTTAAAACTCCAACTCTCCTCGATGTGCATCGGCGTAACTTTTCTATCGGTCTTGTGGAGTCCTGAGACGTTCTTAAATTTGGCGGATCTTCTCCATTGTCTCTTGCACCAGCTCTGGTCCCGTGAGATGATTTTCCTCTATTTTCGCCCAACAGATCGATGTTTTACACATTCGTCCATTAAATGTTTTGAAAGGTGCCATCCCGATACTAGTTTGGAAACTATTATTATAGGTAAACTCGATAATTGATATATGTTCTTCCTAGCTTCCCTAGAAATCTATAGCGCAAGCTTGAAGCATGTTCTCCATCGTCTGAATAGTTCGTTCTAACAGTCCATCCGTCTGTGGGTGAAAGGTCGTACTGAGGTTTAAGCTGATGCCTATGTCTTTCTAAAAGCCCTTCAAAATCAAGAGATGAACCTCGAGTCGCGATCTCAAATGATTAACATTGGAACTCAGTGTATGCGCACAACTTCTTGAACGTAAAGTCTGGCCAATTGGTCGATTGTGAACGTCTTCTTTACAGGTAAGAAATGAGCTGTCTTCGTGAGTTGATTGACAATAACCCATATAGAGTTGTTGCCCTTCTGCGTCCGAGGGTAACCTTACCACGAAATCTATAATAATATGCTCTCATTTCCACTCCAAAATTGACAAAGGTTGCAGGAGACTGGCTAGTTTTCGACGAATCGCTTTGATTTGTTTGCATTGTAGACATTTGCTTACGTACGTTGCCACGTCTTTCTTCATTCCTGTTAGTTCAGGCAACCCAAAAGGGGGGTGAGTTGGGTTTTAAAATAATAATAACAATTTTAAAAAAAAATTCAAAACTTTTTAATTTCACTAAGAAATATAGCAATATGTATGACAGCAAGAAAATTAAAGAGATTAGGGAGAGAGAAATTGAACGAGACACCAAGAATTAATAGTGGTTCATCTTTTTTTAAACCTACATCCACTCCTCAAGACTCCCCTTAAGAATATCCATTATGATCGAATGCTTCACAGACGCATTGAAAAGCCTTATATAGCCTCAAGAAAATTCTACAAAACAATCTCCTATTTTTTCTAATCTCTCTTGAGTTCTTCTTTAAAGAGGATCACTCACTCTCTTAAAGGATCAAGGGTGACTCACCATCTATTACAATAAATGAGAGAATCAAAAATTCATTAACTCAGTACTCTCTTTTCAAATGATTGAAAATAAATAAACAAGAAAGAGTGAGAATTGGCTAGAAGAGTAAATGAGCAATAAATACTTTCTTGACGATTTTGAGCTTTTGATTCAAGTAAAAGAACAATATACAGAGATTTAAAACTCTGAAAATTAACTCCTTATATAGCCATCTAAAGTAAATGACTGTTGGTTGGGGCAATTAATCCTATGAAATCAAGCTATTGGAACCAACGCGAGATTTGAAATCTGTCCCAGGTATCGACACAAAATCATTTGGTGTCGACACAAAATCTATAGAGCTTGGTTCTTCAAGTAATTATGTCTGTGGCGCTGGGATTTAGGGTTTGTTTCAAAACTAAAATAGGAAATTCAAAAGTTATTTTAAAATTTTTTAACACCTTGAAATCAAAATATTTTTAAAACCCATTTTTGTGAAAAATGGAGTCACCACTTGATTTTTGAGAAAAATCAAGAAAAATAAAAAATGGGCCACTGATCTATAAAAAAAACGTTTAACAAGAGAAAATAAGGGTTCAAGGGCTAAGGTATGAATCGGGGAAGGTTTTAGGCACCCCGTTGGCTCAACCATGAAGTTGTTCTCTACTAATCATCATTGGTTCTTTAATTACGTTTCTCAAATGCGCATACAGAAAATAGAGGTAAAGAAAGAACATTCAAAATCAAAATAATGAAAATACATAGCATATGTATATAAAATGTCAAATAAAGTATAAAAAGAAATTCTAGATCTTAAGGCATGCAAATTCTAACTAAAGGATACATGAAGCAAACTGCATGCGATATACAAAGCATTAAAAGATTTCTAAGCTTTAAACATGCTGCTCTATACTACCAACTGCATACTGGTAATCAATTGAAACATTATACAAGCAGAAATAGGCTACTGGAATAGGCTTAAACTTACTAGAAATAAACAGATGTGACGACTGTAACGTACAGATGTTATGATCGCAAGCACCAAAGGCCAAAATGTTGCGATCGTGCATAACAGAATCACAGCCACAAGCATGTCAGTGCATTTTGGTCACGATCGCAACAACTGGACGTTGCGACCACAAGGAATTTAAGCACTTTTTAATGGACAGTGTATTGGGGTGCTAGTGTACAGTATATGCAGAGCATAATTGAGACTATTTTAATTAATCTGCAATGAAAGTTAACCAAATTCTCTAAAACTAAGCATGCTCCCAAAATTGACATTTAAATATACGGACAAGGAAATTAAACCTAGTGATATCAAATCTAAAGAATAAGCATGTTTACAATTCTATTAATCAAAATTATCAATTAAATATGTGATGATTAAACCTAACGATGGTAGCACTAAAGAAATAACATGTAATTTGGAAATTAATATCCAAAATAAAAACACATCCTCCCCACGGGGGTGGAAAATGTGAGGTGAGAAATACCGAGGTTTCAACAAATACCTAAAACGCAACTATTCCAGAGGAGTCCTCAAGTCGGAGAATGTGGAATCACCAGCTCAATCCTCGTGAAGCAATCAGTATCTAATATCCAAGTCGTGCTCGAGCAGTAATGTGGATTGGGGTGTGAGTTGAGAGTACGGAAGAGTACTAGTGTACGTAGAATAGTACTTGATAAAGTAGTAGTATATTGACGTCAGCTAAAAAAGGTTTTCTAAAATCGTGCCAAATGTACGTTTATATAGAGCATGCCAACCAATGAGGTGCTGCCATGTTTGATGCTCAGACTGGGCTCACAAAGCTTGCAGTCGCCACTTTCAAATGTTGCGACCAATTGGTTGGAGGTTGCAACCGTAATAAATTTTAGGATTTTCAAGAGTTTCACATTGCGGTCGCAATATTCAACATGACGGTTACAAGGTTCAAAGATTGCAAGTGAATTACTTGGGCCAATGAACAACTAGGTCGCAAGGTTTAAAGGTTGCAGCCTCAAGGTTGTGAGAGTTTTGATCATTTGGTTTGAATATGGAATTTGAATTGCTTCCCAGTGATCGTGCAGAGTCATCATTCCACTTGATTTTTATCATCGAACTCCCCCAGATAGGCTTAAGATTCGACATGATCAAATTGGGGTGTCTACAGTTACCCCTCTTTGACATAACTTGCGCAACATTGCATGATGTGAGTTATGTCAAAGACCCAGAGACAACATCCATTTGACCGAGCTGTCATTCTTAGGCTACAAAACACACAAGCATTCATATGATGGTGGTCGTGTCCGAACTTCCATCGAGTTGCCTACGTACCCCTTTGCTAGGGATTAGACTAAAACGTAGTTTCTAGGCAAATGCAAAAGATGTGAGATGTAAAATATGATGCAGGTGCTAAAACATGATGCAACAGGTACCCTAAAGGTCGAGTCAAGACCCCAAGTAGCACAAACAACAATTCAAAGATCGAGTCAAGATCTAAGAACTCAGCTGGAGATAAGATAATTAAAAGAATTGAGTCAAGATCTTAAAAATTATCTTAAGCAGGGAGGCAACATGAATTAATAGGTCGAGCTAAGACCTAAAAATTCAGAACGATAATGGGATACAAATAATTTAAAAGTCGAATCAAGATTTTAAAATTAAATTTATCAAAGAGAAAATCACAAATTAATAGGTCGAGTCAAGATCTAAAAATTGGAACAAGAATGGGATAAAAATAATTAAAAAATCGAGTCAAGACTTTAAAACTATTTTAAACCCCAAAAACAAACAACCAAACACACCATTAAGGGTAATCATGGCAATCAAAATGAAATCATTACATAAAAACACATGCCAGCAACAACCGAACCTTGCGGTCAAAGGGTCCAGGGACCTAAGCCGTGACATGACGGTTGGGATAAGTTGCAGTCGCGCAGATCTTTTTAAACTAACATTGCGGACGCAAAGAAACTTTTCATAAACCTCACGGTCGCCAACTCTGGTTGTTGAAGTGGCAAAGTCCAACCACCTTAAAGGCCCCCCAGACGCGCAGATCATCACTCGAACCTCTCACACTCTCTCTCTCTCTAACCTCTCTTCTCTCTCGAACTCTCTCAGCTTTCCTCTTGGCTTTTGAGACCTTAAGACTTTCTTTTAGCTTTTTGAGTCATTTCCTTCACATGGCGGGCCACTGTCACGATGATGACATTTTTGGGGCACGGCGAGGACCTTTCGCTTTCGACAATACTTCCCTCGGCGCTATTGGAGGAGCTGACTTTAGCGTTCCTGGTGGTGAAATTTCTGCTCCTCAGCCTTCCACTGCTATGGGGGCTATGGATATTCTTGAGACTGAGGTTAAGCAGTCTTTGCTTCGTGCTGCTGAGGACTAGGACAGGGCGACACAGGCAGCAGCTGCAGCGCAGGCAACAGTTGATTAGGCAACGATGGAGTAGGCGGCTGCTGAGGTTGAGATTGCTGATTTCTTGGATCCCCACGCTGGTGAGGGCATATCCTTACTCCTTTCGACCCTCATCATTACTCTCCAGCTCTTCACTGTCTAAGGCCCAGCGGGATGAGGATATACGAGCCTCTAGTTGCTGACGTTGCTCCCGACCTTCTTCACCGCCAGCCACAGGACTACCTCTCCCGCCATAATCATACGGTAAGTCCTCTTTTCTTCTTCTTCAATTCAGGATGTTGAAGCATGTTCGAACATTGATGCATGTTTAGGTCCCCTTGTTACTTGAGACATGATATATGCGACTAAAGAATTTGTAACCAATTGCTCCAGTTAAAATGCAAATAACATAATCAATTTAATAAACCAAAGGCACTTATAGTGAAAAATGCAATTCAAATTTGTTATTAATATTAAAAGGACAAACCCGAACTGAACATTGGACTGAGGACTAAACAGGTTACCTGAGCAATTGGAATTTTTGGACAAACTTATATATTCTAAAAAATTAAAATAATTTTTAAATATATTTTTGTTTGTAGTTTACAAAAAAATTTTTAAAACAATAAAAATAAACGTTAGCAAACGGTACTTAAATGTATAGTGAGATCTCGTGTAAAGGGAATAACTTCTCGTCACCTTGGTAAGGCCTTTAAGTTTGCACTCCCGCCTAACACAATGAGACATGGTAAACTCATCTTTGCTGCCAATTTTCAACCGTTTTTTGAATCTCTCAAATGTTGCTCTATGGAACTCCAGCATAAGAGACGCAGTAAACCAAGGCCACGCTCACAAAGTCCTTATTCTCTTCTGCCAAATGAAGCAAAATGGTTTAGAACCCAAAAATTTGACCTTTCCATTCGTAACAAAAGCTTGCGGCAAGCTCTTGAATCTCCGTTCCTCCGAAACCTTTCACACCCATGTCGCGAAATGGCCGTTTCAGTCCAATATGTATGCTCAGGCTGCGTTGGTCGATATGTACGTGAAATATGTACGTGAAATGTGACCACTTGGATTATGCTCATTACGTGTTCGAGAGAATGACAGATAGGGATGTCACATCTTGGAATGCTATGCTTGGGGGGTTTGCTCAATTGGGTATTATCGATAAGGTCTCTGGTCTTTTTAATCAAATGAGAATTGATAGGATACGCCCAGACTCGGTCACAGTAATGGGACTGACACAGTTGGGTTCCGGTATGAATGATCTGAAGTTAGTAAATGTCATTCATTATTTTGGAATTCGAACAGGAGTGGAAGCTGGTGTTTCAATTGCAAACACTTGGGGTTACTGCCTATTTGAAATGTGGTGACTTGGGCATGGCTGAGATTGTGTTTGGTAGGATTCATTCGGGTTTTAGGACTATTATTTCATGGAATTCTATGCTTTTAGGATATGCCCATCTTAAAGAACCACTTAAGGTGATCAGCTCGTATAAACGGATACCTTCTGATGGACTTGGGCCTGATGTGGGCACCATTCTTACTTTGCATTCTCTATGTGTGAGGACTGAAGGATTATACCATGGTAAATCAATCCATGGTCATGGAATTCAGTTAGAGTGTGTTTTGAATATTTTTGTACTCAATACCCTCATTTCCATGTATGCCAATTGCGGAGATATTGATTTTGCACGATTCGTATTTGATAACATGATAGATAGGAGTTGTGTTTCGTGCACTACAATTATCGGTGGGTATGCTAAGAAAGGCGACTTAGATGAGGCTTTGCCTTTGTTTCACTCTATAGAAGCAGCTGATCAGAAACTTGATATGGTTACTATGCTTTACCTGATCTTGGCCTGTGGCCAAATAGGAGCACTTGAGATTGGAAGATAGATTGATAGTTACACTATTTTCAAACATGTTAAAAAATGATCTAATGGTTTGCAATACATTGATAGACATGTATGCAAAATGTGGAAGTATAAGATTTGCTTGGGAACTCTTCCACACGATGCAATGGAGAACCATCGTTTCTTGGATAGCTATGATCTCGGGTTTTGCCCTGAATGGAGATTTTAAGGCAGCTTTGGACCTTTTCTTTCTGATGTTGGAGCAGGGACTGAAACTGAACCGTATTACATTCCTCGCTGTTTTTCAAGCATGCACTCATGCAGATTTCCACGAGAAAGGATGGGAGTGTTTTGATATGATGACTAACGTACATAAAATAAATCTTGGATTAGATCACTAATCATGTATGGCTGATCTTCTCAGACGCAGAGGAAAGCAAAATGAAGCATTCTAGTTGATTCACAAAATGCCTTTCAAAGTTGACGCTGGCATTTGGGGTTCGTTGCTTGGTGCTTGCAAGAATCACCATAATGTAGAGATTGGTGAGTATGCAGCTCATTGTCTTTTTGAAATGGTGCCCTGGGCTGCAGCTCCATATGTAGAGATGGCTAATCTATATGCATCAGCGGAAAGGTGAGATGGAGTCCCTGCAATTAGAACAATGATAAAGGACAATCAAGTGATGAAATCTCCTGGGCAAAGCCTAGTTTGAGTGAATGGAAAGAATCACACATTTACAGCAGAAGATAGAAGTCATCCTGAAGGTCTGTTGGTATAAGTATTATTGGATGGCTTAGCTTTGAACATGAAAGAGGAAAGAGATTCATCAGTTGTAGAGGAACATCTGGTCAATGAAAACAATTGAAATTTGATGAATAACTCTTACTGGTGTGACAACAAAGGTTTTCCAAAACATCACAATATTAATTTATTTTGCAATCCTTTTTTTGTTTCGCACTTGCACAATAGGTCCTTGCAGGAGTTATGGAAAAATGGCTTTTTGAAAAAAAAACATTCACTTTTGTTTTATGATTTTTCACCTTTTTGAAGACCCTTTTCATACCGCTTTCTTAGGATATGGAGCCCGTACTGGTGAACTTTGCATGTGCTTACTTATATCTAATTCATCAAACATGTTATTTCCTATAATTTTACATTAATTACTTTTTGGTTTTTGTATTCAGATCATTTGTTGTAGCACGATGTTTTTCTACTATAACAATAAATTCATCTAAAAACTCAATTTCGGCATGAACATCTTCTTGTACTAGAATGACCCGATATGTGGGTCCAATGACAATTTTTTATCGACAAATAACAAGATTACACAAATCTAATGCCTCTAATTAGACGAGCCAAAAAAGTAATTTCTTTCTGCACTTATCAAGATTAAACCCTAATATTCTATGTAAGAGTGTGATACTTATACCATTGAGCCAAACACCAACTGATATGATTTAAATAACTCATCTTGGTCATTTTTAACACTGATCGTGAAACACTATAGGCAGAGGGATGTCGATGTCTGAAATCTAATAAGTGAATTTAAAATATTACAAGCCAACCTTCTAGTGAAAGTAGAACAATCACCCAAGAAAACGATATTAAAAATTAAAATCCAATAACCTCAATTTACATGACAATAAAATCGTAGACATTGGGACATATTCCTAAACGGTGTACAATGGCACAACTGGAATAGTATGGCCAAGTTGGGGAGATTATAACCCCTAATATAACACAACCATATACATAAATAAATTTTTATCATAGTTTATAGGCTTTGCAATGAAGTTCTAATAGAAAAGTTATTGTGGATTATTTTGAATGCGCATCGTTACATTTTCTTTCACTATAATCATATGTTTGGTACGTAGGAATAGGCTGGAATGGAATAGCTATTCTAGATTCAAATTCCGTTTTCTATGTTTGGTTTATATTTTTAAAGTGGGAAGCGTCATTTCATTGTGTCACGGGGCGACACTTTAGTGGCGCAGTGGAATTTTTTCCCGTGTGGCATTCGAACTCCACCAAGCTCGAATCCGCCTATCCTCTGACAATTCGAGTGTTTTCTATTACCTGGTCTTCAAATTTTTTTTTAAAGGCCCATGCTTTATCATGCAAGAACAAACTCCCCTCACGGAAGTCCCATATAGCCGAGATGCCACCTGA
>JAULJZ010213210.1:0-10661 GCA_032270985.1 Heliamphora pulchella | reverse complement strand
CCACCCCACCCCACCCCCCCATCTCTTTCTCTCTCTCCTCTGCAACTGAACCTTCGTGATTATTTCATTTCTTGAAAGCAACACAACTCCAAACCAAACCCACTATCAAGAAAAATCAAAACAAGAAGATTAAACAATACAAAAAATTTCATTGAAAACGAACTCCTAACAAATTCAGTCGCTGTTTCTTCATCTCCACTTCATCTTTCCAGACCAAAAACCGAAAGCTTAATCTCAACCCCCCTTGAAATGGCCGGGGAGGTTCAATAAGAGCCATGGCGGAGGAGCTCCAAAGAGTTCCAACCAGAAAAAAGGGCTTTTATGTGAAGATGAAACTATTACAGGCCAGACATGGAAGACAACAATCAGAGAAACCTTATTATTTCTACAGATACTTGAAATGGGTTCTCTGGTTTTCCATCTCCTTCTATTTCTTCACCTCTTACCTCATTACCCACCACCCTCAATATCAAACCCACAAATCCCCCACTTCTCTCTCTAAAAACATCGTTTCTCACTCTAAACCTATCTTAGCCTCTCGCGCCCTCTTCGAATCTCTCAGCAAAACAATTTTACAACAACCCAGAACTCGTGAAGGTCGGTATATAATTCCTTCTCGTTAATCTCCTCCCTTCTTCTTTTTCTCCTTCTTTAATTTCTTGTTTCCTTTTTGTGGCTTGTTTATTCGATCTGATTTGCAGGTTTATTCAAGGATTTGAAGGTGTATATATACGATTTGCCATCGAAATACAACGATGATTGGTTATCGAATCAGCGGTGTAGGAATCATCTGTTCGCTTCGGAGGTGGCGATTCACAGAGCTCTGGTTAATAGCGATGTACGGACACTGGACCCGACGGATGCCGACTTCTTCTTCGTCCCCGTCTACGTTTCCTGCAACTTCAGTACCGTTAATGGCTTCCCAGCTATCGGTCACGCTCGGTCTCTGATCTCATCGGCGATCAATATCATTTCCACTGAGCTTCCTTTCTGGAATCGCTCCCTGGGTGCCGACCACGTCTTCGTCGCCTCTCACGATTTCGGAGCTTGTTTTCACACCATGGTCAGAACTCAGAATCCAAAGTTCCCAAAATCAACTCGTTTTTTATTCTTTTTTGTTTTTTTTGGATTGATGAAGATTTCTGTTGTGGTTTTGGAAGTTTTGTTTGAATCTTGTTTTGGTTTTGTGTGTTGGAAAATCAAAAGGAGGACGTAGCGATAGATGATGGAATCCCGGATTTCTTGAAGAAGTCGATCGTGTTGCAGACGTTCGGCGTCGAATATCGACACCCTTGTCAAGAAGTCGAGCATGTGGTTATACCCCCATACGTCTCGCCGGAAAGTGTACGGTTAACGCTGTCAAAATTTCCGGCCAATGGGCAGCGAGACATTTTCGCGTTCTTCAGGGGCAAAATGGAACTCCATCCCAAGAACATCAGCGGTCGTTTTTACGGCAAGTAAGTTTTGCTTCATTTATTTACCGGTTCTATTTACCCGTCGCGATTGATCTTTTGGTCCTGTTTGCCTAACTTTTATATATTTTTTCTTTTTTCTTTGTTTTTTCCTTCATTTTTAGTTTTTTCTTTACTTTTTTTTAATCTCTTAATTAAAGTAATTAAATAAGTAAAATAATTAATTAAAAAATAATAAGAATAACAATAATCGATAAATCCTGACTTTATTTGCTTATTTTTGTTCCGTGAATATTTGTATACTTTAGTCAATATTTTAGTTTTCTTAATTTCTCCCGTTGAGAGTTGAAGAATAATAATAAGGTTTGAGGTAAATTTTGAAATTTTTGTTTTTATATATATATATTTAAATTTTTTTAAAACTTTCCGTCATAATAAGATTAATTAAAAATAAAAAATTATCTAAAAAATTTTAAAAATCACTCAAGACCAAATAAGTCAAATAAATCATAACTTCTTGATTTAATTTGGCTTAAATTTTTTTTTTTATAATTGATTAATTGTTTTTATTGTTTTGGCTGTTAGAAGATTCTTTTTATTACAAATAAAAATAAAATAATAGAATAAAAAATAAGTAATTATCCCAAAAAGAGCCGTAATTTGAAACAAAAACTAATCAAAATTAAATAAATAAACAATAATCTCAAACCGGGCTTTCTGAAATGACCAGATCAACCCTAAGGGACCGGTTTTTTTTGTCTTTGAAGGCGGGTAAGGACGGTGATATGGCAGAAGTACGGCGGCGACCGGAAGTTCTACCTGCAGAGGAATCGATTTGCCGGTTACCAGTCAGAGATTGTGCGCTCCGTGTTTTGCTTGTGCCCGCTAGGGTGGGCCCCGTGGAGTCCTAGACTAGTAGAATCGGTCGTTTTGGGGTGCGTGCCGGTCATCATAGCGGATGGAATTCGGTTGCCGTTTCCGGCCGCCGTGAGGTGGCGGGACATATCTCTGACGGTGGCCGAGAAGCACGTTGAGAATCTGGGAGCGATTCTCGATCACGTGGCGGCGTCCAACCTCTACGCCATCCAGCGCAACCTCCTGGACGGCGAGGTGAGGAGAGACCTGCTCTTCAACGATCGTATGGAGAAAGGCGACGCCACGTGGCAGGTGCTCGATGCCCTCTCACGGAAGCTATACAGGTCCCACAGGCGATCAAGGCTTTCCGATGAATAAATGATTAACGCGTAAAAGAACACGATTGGTTGGAAGCACTTGATAGCTGACGTGGATTATCGTGAATGGAGATAGTGGAAGACAGCTGGATTTGTTGGACTTCTGAGTTGTCACGTGTCACACGATGGAAAATATTATATAGTATACATAATCAGAACTGCAGAAAATTTGGATCCGTCTAAATGTGGGGTCCATGATGAGGTGGCTCAGAAAAAGATTGGTACTTTTTGCGGTTTGGCGGAAAATAAGATACTGTACATAGATGATTAGATGTGAAGAAAGAATATATATATTTTTTCTTTGTAAAATCAAATAATAATGGTTTAGTTTTGTTGTTGATTTAATGGGCGGATTAGTAATAATTAGGTTAAAAGTTATTTTTAAAAATTTTTTTTTTTGTATTTTTAGTTAAAAAGTTATATTAGATTTAAGATAAGTTCTTTGTTAATTCAGTTTTTAAGTTACTGTTTTTTTTTAAAGACGGTTTGGATAAAAAATTAGTATTTTTATTTTTATTTAAAGTGAATAATTTTATTTTATTTATATTTAATATTAATAATTATATGTAGTTAATAGTGATAGTAAATAAATTATAAATAAAAAGTATTATTATTTTTTAAAATTGGTGAATTTAAATATAATATTATGTGAGTTTATAATTTGACGTGATATTTTAAATTTTTTTTCAAATGAGCAATTTTAATTTTTTGAACGTTTTAATCAAAAAGTAAAAGAAGCCAAGTTGCCTTTCGGGGCTAAAGTACCGAACATTCAATTTTTCTTTTGTTTGGCACCTTAAATTTTTAGTTTTTTGGTTATTTATTTTTAGTTTTTTAGATTTTTTATTTATTAACTAAAAATAATTTTTATGTATTTTAAAATTTATTTTAATTTCTATTATACATATTTATATTTTTATAAAAATTATAGTTTTTGAATTTATTGGCTAAATGTATTAAATAAAATTCATATTGAATATAAAAATTTACGAAAATAAAAAAAATTATAATAATTTTGTTTTAGCTTAAAGTCAATTGTCTTAGTTCTTTGTTTAATTTTTTTTTTAATTTTTAAGATATTTAATATTTTTAGAAAAATGAAAAAATAAGCTTTTTAAAAAAAATATGAAAGAAATAAATTTCTTATAATAGTTTTTTTTATTTCTAGTTTTTTCAAAAATACTTAATATGTTTTTATATTTCAATTTTAAATTATACTACTTAGGATAATAACACGATTATTTTATTTCGGAAAGTGGAATGACTTCTAAATTAAAAGTATTATAATTATTTTATTTTAATTTTTTAAAAAACAGGTATATAATTTTTTGAAAAAAAATTAAGAAAATAGTGAATTTTTTTTTAGAGACACTCAGGCCCAATTAGGATTAGCAAGTAGTTCAAAAGTAAGTTTTTTTTTTTTGTTTTTTAGTTTTTTTTTGCATTTTTAGTTAAAAAGTCAAATTTGGTTCAAATTTTTAAAAAATGTGTAGATATTTATTAAGCAAAAATAAACCAAATAAATAAATAAGCTAATTATTACCCAAACGAAGTGGTTTATTTGAATTTTGACTTATTTGTTAATAAGTCGTTCACCCAAACGGGACCACTAAAGGGCCCGATTAACAACTGGTTTAAAAGTTATTTTTTTTATTTGTTATTTTTAGTTAAAAGGTTAAATTTAATAAATAAGTTATAAATGTGAAGTATTATTATATTTTAAAAGTAGTTAGGGTTTAAATATAATATTTTAAAAATTTTTGTTTTGATTTGACTTATTAAATTTTTAGTTTTTTTTGCTTTTTTTTTGACAAATATTCCAAGTTTACTTTTTTACATTTTTAGCAAAAACCTAAAATTGTCAAAGGGGCCTTAAATAATCTTTAGCTTAAAAGATGTTTTTTTTTTTTTTTTAAAAAAAATTTGCCTTTTAGAAATGCCAAACGGAGGTTGGTCTTATTGTCTTTTAGTTTGTTATTTTAAGCAAATAAATTTTTAGCATGTAAAGTACCTAAAAGTAATTTTTTATTTTTTTAACTTAAAAATAATTTTAAACAAAAGAAATTAAATAATATTACTAAAATAAAAGAGCACAATGTCATTACAGATGTTGGGTCACACATTATTTAATAAAATAATTCATCGTGTTGCAATGTTGGGTCGCTGGACATTACAGATGTAAAAGAGTTTTATTTTATTTTTTAAAAAAAAGAGAGAATCACTAAAAAAAAGAGGAATATAATACCATAATGCTGAGCCAAATAATAGAATTTTTGTCCAATTTATTGGTAAAGGGTCCATAGAATAATGTCAGCAAAGTAGGCTTTAAGCACACTAAAACAATTCAAAAGTTTTATTAATCTACTTTAAACGAGGGTACATGTACATACCCAATGGCAATGCTAATTACATGGTGCATGCCCAAAATTGGAAATATATTCCTTTTGTTAAGATATATCTTAGGATGTTCGTGTTAATTTACATAAAATTTGATTAATTATTAATGAAATAATTCTATCATTCACAAGTTGAGGTTCAATGGTGGTGTTTAACATTGTTAAAATTAGTAATTTATAATAAAAATTGTAAGTATTAGGTAAAAATTGTAACTTATAACTGAAGTAGAAGAAAAAATAATTTTTAATTATAGTAGAAATCGTTGATTTTTAAAAAAAATTATAACTTGTAACTAGAATTATTAACAAAAACCTACAAATTATTAATAATAGCTTTTCTAAACACACGCAATGAAAACATATTCTTCCTCAAATCACTATTATGGTTCATCTAGGATAACAGTTTACTTATTTTTTTTAATAATTCTTTAATTATTTACTTAAATTAGTAGATTTATTAATTTACTCTCATCGAGACATATAAAGTATTTTAACTAAATTATTAAATTTTATTTTTTAAAAAGGCAAAATACTCTAGGGGTGGAAACTTAACCCACAAACTCGTATAAATTCGTCAACTCAATCGGTTTGTGTAGGTAAATGGGGCTGAGTTGAGTGAATTGAATAAAAAAAAAAAATAAGGCCAATGGATTAGGTGCAATTTATATTTTTTATTGAATGTCAAGTTAAAAAAATATAAATCGAATTCAATTTACTCATCTTATTTTTCTAACTCAATTTATCCAATTTAATGTACTTATCCACACAAATCGTGGCTGTTGAAGTTGGGTTAGAGAGTTAAGTCCACACCTGTGTATTTAACAAAAATAAAATAATTATTCAGCACAAAAACAAAAATAAGAAAACCACTAGGAACATGTATTACACATTATAAAAAGAATCTTTCCCATGTTTTATAAATGAAAAAAAATTAAATTAGTTGTGGAAAATGTTAAACAGAGGTCTATTAACATTTTAAAGCATCATTTGTTAAGTTAGTTTTAAGTTAAATTTTTTGCTTAAAATTATTTTAAATCAAATAAAGAAAAAATTTGTTTAGTAATTAAAAATGTGACTTTATGCCAGAAGACAACAAGCAAAAAAGCTTATCCTAAAATGATTTTATGTCAAAAGATTTTTAAGTTAGAAAAAAATATTATAATTTTATTAAAAGTCTTGAGTCAGAATCTTATTCAAGCTAGAAAACTAAAATACAACACCCGAAATCAAAATGAAAACAAGATTTTATTTGTAAAACAACAAGCCCCCGTTTGGTAACGTTTATATTTTATGTTTTCTGTTTTTGTTTTTAAATTTTTCGTAAATTGTAAACAAAAACATGCTTGGTAATTGTTTTTGTTTTAAAAAATTGTATATAGTTTTTAAAATTTACAAAATTTTAATAAACAAAAAAAATGTGTTTTCACTTGTTTTGTAAACAAGTTTTGATTGTATTTTTTTCTCACTACCTCCGACTACTACATTCAGCTACTAACTCCGACCACCACCTCCGACTACCACATTCGGCCACCCTCTCCGACCATCGTTTCTTACTATCATCTCCGATCACCACATATGGTTACCACCTCCGACCACTACCATCTGGCCATCACCTCCGACCACCTGTTCCAACCACCGTCTCCGACCACCACTTTTGACCATTATTGCTACATGTTGGTATCATCACCGAATAATACCTTCAACCACTACTTCCGACCACTGCATTCATTTGTAACCTTGAACTCCCACTTTTCTAATATTTATGTGCCAAACATGTTTTTTTTTAATAAAAATAAACAAAAACATGTTTTTATTTTTTGTAAACAAAAAATAGAAAATTGTAAATGTTACCAAATGAGGCTTTAATAAAACATACAATTTCAAACTAAAAAAGGGTACCCTCTAGCTTTTCCAACCAAAAAGTTCTTTTCGAAACAAAATCTAACTTTTTCACACAGCGGCTGTCCGCTCGAGCGATGAGACATCCGAGAGATTTTCAAATCAAAAACCAAAAAATCATTTCAAGTTTCAAAAACACATAAAAGAAAACTCATACTTGAACTGGAGTTTTAATGAGCAATTTATAGGGACAAAACATCAGTTTGATAAAGAAATTTCTCCTTTCAATTTAAAAACTTGAATACCAATATTTTTATACTATAATAAACATTTCAAATCGAGAATTTCTAAATCAAATACTAGCCCACGCCTCACATACAAACAATTTCACAACATGAGCCGAAACTTAATAGGAAACAGACTAGCATAAAGTAAAGGCAGGATATGCAATTACGTAGTATATAATCGGCTCGACTCCACAAGCCTCAAAACAGTTTTTCATCCTCAAAACCACACATTTGTATGTAATGCAAACAACATCCAATAGTTAAGAAAAACATTAAACAAACGTTATTTTTCACTCGGTTCCCACAACCGACAATGATTCCAATGTACCGACCGATAGGTAATAACAAGTTCTATATGGAGTTACAACAACATACGCCTGCCAATTGGACAACTACTTCATTTACGGGGATTAACCCGAAGGGGTGAAACACCTGCATGTGCAAAATTTTTGAACTTTCACCCAGGAGCAATGGCCGCCCAAATACACACACACTGTCACGGAACATCTACAAAATCATTAAAACACGTAGCTTGACTACAAAAATGTTTAAAGTAGTGCATTGCTCATGTACAAAATGTCTGATGGTCTTCCATCACGTCGTCCATAACCAAGGAAGAACGACCAACACATTTCAAATGTTCCACCGTTTCAACCGAAACGTTTAAAACTAAGGCTCAACCCCAAGGGTTAGCTCCAAACCTCTAAAACAAGATTTTCATAACTTTACATAAACCTCTCCATTTTCAAAACCCACATTTTAAAAATCACGGACATCTACATGTCCACCAACCATGTAATAAACCATAACAAATGCAAAACATACTTTTCGTCTAATCAAACATGGTTTAAACATAAAGTTCAACATTTATAACATTTTAAAACAGTAAAAAATGCATATAATCGCATGTAACACCCCCTTAAAATAAGATAGTCTAGGATCCTTCCTCGGTGAGTTAAAACTCGAAGCTTTGAACTCTGACGAGAAAATAAAGTCGCCAAATGTGATTCCGTTTCGGATGAACGTGAAGCCCACGACAAGGATATCGAGGATCGACTATCCGAACGCCAAGATCTGAACCCGATCCAAGCCTAAAGTTAGAGAGAAGGTAGAGCTTTTGAGAGTTCTAGGCAGAGAGAGGAAAAGAAACTTGAAAAACAAGCTTTGGTTAAAAAACAAAGGCATGGACTGTCACATAAATATCTCACGCTCGGCTTTCTGCTCGAGCGAACAGGGCTCCACTTTAGCGGTCCCCCACCGACCTAACTCTCGGCCACGTATCCACTCGAGCGATCAGAGATCCACTCGAGTGACTCCACTCTCAGCCACCAGTCCGCTCGAGTGAACAGATTACTGCTCGAGCGACCATCGCTGAGGGAAAATTCAAACAAAAGAAGTAGGACCAAACCCATGCAAGTATGACACATATAAAAACATGCAGTTCTATAACAATTAAAGCAATAACCAACACATCGTATAAACGTTATGAAAATAGAACGAAAGTAGGTCACACAACACTCTCCCCCTTAAAGGAATTTTGCCTCCGAAATTCACTACAAGGTCAAGAAGCAAACAACTCCGAAAATTTAGTACGAACTTCGGACTCAAGCTCCCACATGGTTTGCTCGACTCCGTGATAAAGCCATAGAATCTTGACATAAGCAATGGTCCTCCCTCTTAACACTTGCTCCTTCATGTCACGATCTTCACGGGTCGCTCCTCATAAGTATCATCCTCATCCATTCGTAACTCAGCCCAATCTAACACATGTGACGGGTCAGGCTCGTATTTCTGAAGCATGAAAACATGAAACACGTTGTGCACAGATGCCAACTGAGGAGGTAAAGTCAGACGGTATGCTACCTCTCCAATCCTCTCAAGGATCTCAAATGGCCCAATAAAATGCAGTGATAGCTTCTCGCTACGGCCAAGTCTCATCAAGCCTCGGCGTGGCGAGACTTTCAGAAATACGTGATCCCCCACCTCAAACTCCAAAGGCCTTCTCCTTTGTTCGGCGTAGTTCTTTTGACGACTATGGGCCGTCATCAAACATTGGCGGATCATCGAGATATTCTCCTTTGTTTCTTGCATCAAGTCGAGTCCCAAAACTGCTACCTCTCCAACCTCAGTCCAATACATCGGAGATCTGTACGGCCTACCGTACAAAGCCTTAAAAGGTACCATCCCAATACTGGACTGATAACTGTTGTTATAGGCAAACTCTGCTAACGGTAGGTGATCCTCCCAAGAATCCCGAAAGTCAAGTACACAAGCTCTCAACATATCCTCCAAGATCTATATGGTATGCTCGTACTAACCGTCTGTCTGAGAATGGAAAGCAGTGCTGAACTGCTAATTTGTCCCTAATGCTACCTGAAGACTCTACCAAAAGCGCCAGGTAAATGACAGGACTTGGTCTGAAACAATAGATACAGGCACCCCATGTAACCGAATAATCTCATTGACGTATAGTCCAGTCAACTTGTCCACGGAGTCTTTCACCCAAATAGGAAGAAAATGCACAGACTTTGTTAGTCTGTCAACCACAACCTAGATAATGTCGTGCCCTTTCGGTGATCTAGAAAGTCCCGCTACAAAATTCATTATGATATTTTTCCACTTCCACTCCGATACAGACAACGGCTGAAGCAATCCTGTTGGCCTCTGATGTTCTATCTTTACTTACTAACAAGTAAGGCATCGAGAAACAAACTGAACCACATCTTTTTTCATTCCCTTCCACCAGAACTAACGGCACAGATCATGGTACATCTTGGTACCTCCCGGGTGTACTGCAAGACGAGAATGGTGAAAATCATGTAACACATCGCTCCGGCACGATTTTGGCACAAACACCCTCCCAACAAATCGTAAACTCTGATCCAAACTCACAATCCATCCCGTAGTGTTTTTCCTACTAACCATACGATCCCGTAGCATCTAAACATCTTGATCCATCTGTTGGGCCTCCAGAACACGGGTAACCAATGTAGGCTGTGAAACTACTGAGAACAATGTCGCACCCATCTCCATCTCTCCAAGACGTAAATCAAATTTACTGATCTCTCCAAGCATATCCCACTCTCGCATTGCAACAGAAGCTAGCACACCAAGAGGTCTCCTACTAAAAGCATCAGCCACAACATTGGCTTTCCTGGGATGAAACTGTAACTCAAAATCATAGTCTTCCAAGAACTCCATCCACCGTTGCTGGAATAGATTTAAGTTCTTCTGAGAAAACAAATATTTTAAACTCTTGTAATTGGAGAAAACCTCAAAATGCTCACTATAAAGATAATGCCGCTAAGTCTTCAAGGCAAAAACCACGGTAGCTAATTCCAAATCGTGTGTCGGATAATTCTGTTCATGAGTCTTCAACTGCCGAGATTCATAAGTTGCAACTCTACTTTTCTGTATTAGGACACACCCTAAACCATCATGTGAAGCATCACAATAGACTGTGTAACCCAAACCTCGTTCTAGAATAACTAACAC